>JAYESA010000004.1:14037423-14304923 GCA_036927795.1 Iris macrosiphon
ACGAATCGGTGTTTCACCACGTGTCCATGGAGAGTTCGACAAAAGTATTATGGGAGAAGCTGCATTCGCTGTACGAAAGAAAGACGGCTGGCAACAAGGCATTTCTGATTCGCCAACTCGTCAACTCGAAGTACACGGAGGGTGCCCTAGTGGCACAATATTTGAACGAGGTTCAAGGTATTATCAATCAGCTATCTGCGATAAAGATGGTGATTGATGATAAACTTCAGGCCCTTTTGCTTTTGAGTTCTCTGCTGGAAAGCTAGAAGATGTTGGTGGTGTCGGTGAGCAACTCCGCACCTGGTGGAATTATCACGATGGAGGCAGTCAAAAGCAGCTTGTTGAACGAGGAGATCCGGCGTAAGCAAGTGAAATCGTTGCAGGAGTCCGCTCTGGTGGCTTCCTACGAGAAGGGAAGACCCAAGTCACAGGCGAGGACATGGGGGAGTTCTCGGGATCTTGCGACTGTGGACCGCAAGGAGGACTGCTATCACTTGGCAAAAGGGGTCATATCAAGAGGAACTGCATGAAGCTCAAAGCTGAGAAGGACAAAGGCAAGGATGATCAGGAGGATCTCACGGCTATGGAAAATCTCATCATCGCAGCAACCGAAACAGAGGAACCTTGTGGCATGTGTCATGATGGCGATTGGGTCATGGACACGGGGACGTCGTATTATGTCACTCCATATAGGAGGATTTTCACGTCATACCACGACGGCAGGTTTGGACGTGTGAAGATGGACAACTAGGGAACGGCTGCAGTTGTAGACATCGGTGATGTGCACTTGACAACGAAGCTTGGTGAGAAGCTCGTTCTCAAGGATGTGCGACATGTATCGAGTTTTCTCTACAACTTGATTTCGGTAGGGAGGCTGGCGGATGATGGATGTCGTAGTTTGTTTGGGGACAAAGATTGGATGCTTACGAAGGATTCCCAACAGCTGGTTCAAGGAGATTTATGTTATGTCATGTACAGGCTCAAGCTGCTAAGTTGTACAGGCAGGCCACAGACATGAGATGGAGGCTCGAGGGGTATTCGACAGTAGTTGGATCATCGAAAACTTGCTGAGGAGGGGCTTCGAGATACTTTGAGGATTACGGAGGATTTGGTTCGTCGAGACAAAGCGACAAATGGTGATAAGCCAAAGATTAAGGGTCAGTATGTCGGTCCCATGACAGCTGGTCGGTCTCCAGGTGGGAGTTGCTTCACGGATCCGATTTTGGCGACAGATGGTTTGCCAAAACTTCACGGAGCCACATTGGTTTCAAAAGTTCGAGACTAGAGAGGAGATCAAGGTTTACAGCAAACTCAATCTGAAGCGGGAGTGTCACCATTCACACAGTTTCGAAGGAATTGTGGGTCATCGACGAAATACACAGTGCATGATATTATGCTCGATGACGCATGTTTATCGGGGAGCTTCAAGTTCGGACACGAAGGTGAGCAGATTCAGGAGTTCGAATCTCAGGAGAATTGTACCGTTCGCTTGGTTGGGCCAGCCAAGGGTGAAGAAACTCGTCGGAACGTTAACACGTTTCGGTGGAAGACGGGAGTCGGGGACAGGCATCCAAGACTCACGGTGAGGCTGATAGTCAGGGACTTTGGTCTCAGCCGTGTCATTGATGTCGACATGATCCCAGTGGTACAGAAGGTGCTACGCATGGCAGCTAGCGTCGACGTGACGGTCGAGGAGCTGGAGACGAAGGAAGATGCAAAGCAACTCAGGGGATCGGAGATCGGTGGCATGGGGGTGCAGAAACTCTGTCGCGGGATGACAGGCATGGACTCCAATTGAGAAGCCATGGGGTCAACACCCTCTCATCAGACTGAGGGGGAGATTGTTGGGGTCCAGTCTGGATTTGGTAAATTTTGGAGCCCAATTATGGTCAAAGATTCTATTTGATATAATTTAAAAATCTACATTAAATATAATATTTGATTAGAATTCAAATTTGTCTCAAATATTAAATATTTGACCATATTTGGACGTCCATAATTGGTGTTGGAATATTTTAGGTGGAATATAATTCTTATTTTAAGGTTTTCAATTAAAAAAAATTATATTATAACCTAAAATAGGATTTCTCATCCTATAAATATAGGAGGAGGGTGATGGCACAAAGCATAGCACATGATGGAGATTCGGGGTGCTCGTCCACAGAAAATCTAAGAGAAAGTTCATGCTTTGCTCTTAGGACTTCGACATCCAAGACAGAAGGAAGAAAGAGATCTGATCGAGGAGTCGTCGTCTTCGCTCAGGGAGATTGCTACGGGTTGGTGAGTGATTTCAATTGTAATATCTTTCTTTTCTTCTTGAGTGTGGTGAGGGGGTTGAATCTATTAGGGCAAAGGGCTCAACGTTGATTTTGTCAATCTTGTAATTTCACCTGAGTTATAAATGTTAGAATTTGTCAAGGTAACGTAGTCACCGTCATATACTTGTCTTTATCTGTGTTTGGTGTTCCTTAGACAGGGGTTGGTTATCTCAAGTGGGTTGGCCTAAAATTTTTGCTGCGGGCACTCTCAGACACGGTGTCGGAACGCTTGCAGGACGTGTCTGATTTCCAACATTTTGTTCATAGGAGTTGACCGTGAGTACTAGATCGTTTCCGTCAAAAATAGGAGGTGTCTTACATTATGGTAAAATAATTTGGTGCACCCTTAAATATGATAAATAAAGTGGGAGGCAAGTCAAAAAAAATTCAATCCTAGATCCCTATGTATGAATTCCCCCAAAATTTCAAAAGCCAGTTCCTTGTATGTTTCAAACTCTTTCTCCCAAATTCCAATATGAAGTAAGACCTCTCCAATTTACATCTCCTACCGCCCAATTCCTAAAATCTTGAATTCTCTATATTTTATCAAATTGGGTTTAGTACTGAGCTCTCTTTTGAGTCAAGTCGACTAAAAATTAATTATAGTCCATCTTGGTTTAGTTTTTGTATTCATATCACATAAAAACCCATCAACCTAAAACTTGTTCAAATTATGAAACCCTGTTTGAGAAGAACTCACAATTCTATTGTTTTTCTTCCCTACAATTTGATCATATCAGGCTGTTTAGCTATCAATTTGATCATCATTAAGTAGATTTCAAGCTCCCGAAAGAAAATATTGTATGGAACTTATGTGGCGTAGAGAATCATGAACTGATTCGATTGCGTTTCCATTCACTACTCAAAATAACACACGTACTTAGACATGTATAATTTCCCATATACAGGACATGTTAAGATCTACATCTGATCCGATTCCTCCTCGTGAATTATTGTCACAAATATATTCACCGTGGATTTTTTTTCTTCTTCTAAATATGTCCCTACTGACAGATAATTTAGTATATAAAAAGTAAGAACTTCTCGTACTCCTCACTGATGGTTCCTCTAGCTGTATGTTTCCGAGTCTTCAAACTGTAGTTCATCATCCAGTACTTACTGCTACAAGACGTACACCATTCCTACTTCAAGAAGTGATGCCGGAGGCACCCGGAGCGCCACATCCGGGCCTCGACAGTTCCTTTTCAGGAAGTTGTAACCGACCTCGATCGCCAGCTTCTTCACCAACGAAGACCCGTGCTTCACCCGCACATGAGAATGACCGATTATGAACGCAGTGCCAGCCTCGCAAGCTGAGTGCAGGTCCTCTAGCTCCTCCCTCACTCGCCAGCCCATCTCCGACTCGCTCTCGTTCTCTATCAGGAACCTCACCTTCTTCTTCCTTCTCGAGGATTCCAACTCCTCCTCTATGTCATCGCCGCTACGAAGCAAGAACGAATCATCGGTATCGGTCCTTCCGACAACAGTGAGCCTGCCGGTATCTTGAGCTCCACCACCATTCTCAGGACAACAAGAAGCTTCAAGAGTTACGAAGTCCGCAAGACTGGCAACGAGCTCGGACTCGAACGAGTCTACATCCTGGTGGACATCACGGTACCCGTATCGGACAATGCACCGGTAGGACCTGTGGTCGGGAGGCCCGACACGGCCTATGAGATACCGCTCGTTCGCGGGGACGAAGGGGACAGGGACATACTTGACACAGACGAAAACTAGGATCCGGTGGAATGCCGGAAGGTTGGTGATGAAGTGGGAGAAATTGGAAGGCACGCCGGAGATGATATCGGTGTAGACGAGGCCGATGCCAGGAACCCGTGCGATGCCTAGGCTCTCGCCGAGGGCTAAGAGCCAGTCCAAGGAGACCTTGTTTTGGAGGTCGAATTCGTACCTTTTGATCGTGGCGTAGTGCCAGAGGAACATGACGGTCATGAGGAAGAAGGAGAGGAGGATGGGGAACCAAGCGCCGTCGCGGAATTTGACGAGAGAGGCGGAGAAGTAGAGGGACTCGACGGAGCCGAAGAAGAGGAAGAAGAGTAGGGCTAAGAGTGGGGGTTTGTTCCAGCAAAGGGTTATTACTAGGGAGGTGAGGGCAGTGGTTACAAGCATCACTGATATTACTGCTAGGCCTGCAAGAGAAGAGAAACAAATAAGAAAATAAATAACAAGATTATATAACAGTTGAAATACCATAATAATTGTAGACTTGGATCCTTAATGTTTGTATAATTTTGAGCCTTAAGATGTGGTCAAGACGAAAACTACTAATCTTCCTTTGATTTAAGCAGTGGAACCTTGAGCAGCTAGGTTGCAGGAATCCAGACACTGGATACGGATAAAGACACGATAAGGATACAAGATACGGACATTTTCAAATAGGTGCACAAGGCAGTAACCTGTGTTGCACGAATATGGACATGGATACAGGTATGGCCACGATACAGATACGGGCACCATTGTTCAGTGTCGGTGCAACATAGATTTGCAATAAGGAGAGAAATGATTTCATAATTCAGTCCTATATTCTAAGCAAATGACTTTCTAAATTTCTGAGTAGACATTTTGGGTAGTGAGAAATTAACCAATTCTGCTAGAGGAATATCAACAGGTGGCTTAAACATAATAATAATTCTACCTGATGCATTGCCCAAGTGTTTAGTGTCTCTGAATCCAATAGCGACTGCTAAGCAAAGGATCATCAGCATCCAGTTGATCTCGGGGATATAGATCTGCCCATGTATCTTCTTAGAGGTATGAACTACCTTGACCTTCGGGAAGCATCCAAGAGATTGACTCTGGTTTATGATGGAGAAAGTCCCGCTGATGATCGTCTGGCTTCCGACCACAGAAGCTAGTATGGCCACTATGAGCACAGGCCACCGTACACGTTCTGCATAGTGGAAAGAATTGGTCCGTAGTATCAATAAGAGAGTGTTGCAATGAGTCAGTCTCATCCATTGCCAAAATAATGTATATCGACTAACATACAAGAAGAAGAAGAAAAAACTAACATTGTACTATTGCCTGATCTTTTTAATTTCCAGGTAATCAAAGACTAACTATAGTTTTTGAGCCAGTTTCAACTTCTTATGTATTACTAGATGTGTGCATCCAGGAAGCATTGATGAGGTAACCTACTGTTATAACGAACAATGTGACAATTGTCAATAGTTTCACAATTTCGACTGGTTTGTTTGCATATAAGCATTATGTGTTCATCTGGACATGAGAGAGTGCACTTTCGTACCAAATTGTTCATTTTTTGAACGAGCTTTCAACTGCAAATGACTACAGAAGGCACTGGTTTTCATTTTGTAAATATGAGACTGCACTGATAGATAATGGCGTCATCCTCCTCCCAGTTAAATCTTTACACAATATTGCATTACTAGCCACTACAAGGCACTGGTTTACGAAGCATCATTTACTCTACAAACACTTGACACCTTGTTTTAGACTACTATTTCCTACATCTTATACTATGTTGAACGGATACAGACATGGGTAAGGACCCGATATGGACACGGTATATTGACATTTTAAAATAGGTACATATGCAGTAACCTATGTTGCAGGAAAAAGGATACAGACACCAGTTCCCGACTCCGTGCAACATAGATCTTATATATTCAGTCCTTTTGTGCGAAAGTGGATAGATAGTTAGAAATGCAGAGTTACCTGGAACTGAGACATAAAAACCAATCTGGTAACTTGTAGACATTTGGTGATGTTTTGAAAGGTAAGCAGCTTGACCCATGTATCCTAGTACTAGCGCCGGATAAACTAAAGAAGTGAAAGCAAGCTGTATAATGAAACAAGAGGTCAATCACAATGAAAAGTCGGAAAAAAGTCAATAGAAGTATAGCAAAGGTTACCTGAATGGCAGTGAGGGAAAAGTGGCCAAGGTCTGCAAACATTGCCTCTGAGCCTGCAAAGGAAGACAATCCCCCCACATATTAAATGATAGGTCTGGGAGTACTAATGTCCCAGCTTATTATAACATAGCATTACATTATTTTGGTCATCGGCAAGATGCCATATATTCAATTCTCAAGTAAAATTAGAATTACAATCAACATCTTCTTCCAAGAATTTCATCGTGCTTCAGAGAAGAATCTACATGCATTGGCTCATAACAGAGAAAGATTCTTCTAATGCTAAACCTAGATTACCTGTCATGCATAGTAGTACCCCACCCAAGGACATCCAGCCACATTTCCTTGTTTTCTTCAAGAACTTGAACAAGTAATATGGAGAAAGTGCTTGATAAACATGTGTATTCCATTTCAAAATGTTGTATACGCCAAGTGCACTGATGCAGAATAACCAAGTAATGATGATTGGTGCAAACAAGAATCCCACCCGATGAGTACCATAGTGTTGAAGCGCAAACAAACATACTATCAGGAAGCAAGTGACGGGAAGTACAGCATCTACAAAAAAATACAAAAGGGAGGGGGAAAATAGTAGTCAGAGACTATACGTACACATAACGTAACGTATTCATAACGATGGCATACAATTATATAAGTTTCACTTGCTTCCAGAAGCTAGTATAATAGTCTGTAAAAATTAATAATAAACCAGGTATAAACTTATATCAAGCTTACGTTCGTGTTGGTCTTTTGATACGGATAATTCAAGCCCTGAAACTGCAGAGAAAACTAAGGCAAGAGAAAGAAAGTCATCAGAAAAATATGCATATTATTGAGTATAGGGGCATCACCAGAGGATCAGAAGAACAATACCAGATATAGCTGGGGTGAGCACACCATCCCCAATCACCATGCATGTACCAACCATAACCACAAGCAGCAGTGCAGTGTGCAAGTTCTTGTGCTTCTCAAGCAAACTTATGATTAGTGACTTCTCCTTCGATTGTGGCAGACTTTCTAATTTATACGTAGAAAGTTCTTCATCGGCGACCTGTTTGTTGGGAAGGAGACTTACATTTGCATGCCTACATATCAAAGAATACAGAGCAAAAGTACCACCTGCAGTACCATTAGGAGGAACTCGTTAAGATCCAGCAAGCCGATTGAGTTATAATTTTAGTCATTTGGCTTACTCACCCTGGCCATTATCATCAGCTCTGAGAACTATGAAGACATACTTCAAGAGAGGAATGAGTGTGAGACTCCAAAATACACATGAGAGCACACCGAAAATTTCTTCATTTGTTTCCGAGTGCGTGATATCATCAGCAAATGTGCTTTTGTAGACATACAAAGGGGAAATGCTCAAGTCACCATACACAACACCCAGGCTCTGATAAGCTAGAAGCAAGATGGTCTTCCAAGAATCCTTCTGCAGCACAGTCTTGCACATGAAAATCCATAGAGGTGGGAAAATCCACAAAATAGAAAATAGAAAGTATCACAGTCTCTACTGTCTAATTTTCTAGGAAAGTATCTGCATAGAGAAACTAAACAGGGAGTATTCAGTATTGATGCCCAAAACAAAACCAATAGTCGTGATTGTTAATACTTTGTAGAAGTGATTATTCATCGCGATAGCGACGAACACATAAGTGATATAATTACGAAGAGATTAGTAAAATATTCTGTTTTTGGACATTGAAGAACTAAAGCAATTATCTGAAATATTGTCATCTAACAACAGAAACAAATTTTTAACAATTCGAACATAAAATTTTCGGTAAGCAAAGTTTGGAGAACACTAACACCACAAACATACACATTCGACTAATTTAACAACCAACTGATAGAAATACAAGAAGAAGAAGAAGAAGAAGAAGAAGAAGATCACACCTTTGGAGTTCTTTCATAGCTTCCATACTCCGGATCCATTATCCAAGCGGAGCACGATCGTCACGCGTGTACTATTCACTCTATGCCTCTTCCAAGCAAAGATCTGCATGACACAAACTAATAGGTTACACAGAGGATACAAGAAGTATGCCAAAAGAGATCATAGTAAAGTGTAGAATACTAACAAAAAGAGAAACAACAACAATGCAAGATTTCAAACTTGAACTTTTGCGATTCTAAGAACCATACACACAAACCATGAATCTCCATGTCTACAATTAACAGGGGATACTTATAATATCAACCATGTGCAATAACTCAAGAATTTCTTGTCATAAATGGGAGAACAACCCACATGTAAACAATTTGCTCTAGATGGGAAGGACTCAAGATCAAGCAAGAGACGATGATCAATACCAAAGGGCAACATCAACCTCAAAAAGAAAGATGGTGATGTCTTGAAAATGAAATGTATAATATGTAGCACATCAAAGAAAGGAAAGCAAAAGCATGTGAAGAGATTGCAACCACCAAATCCTCATGTTGATCGAGGACCACACAGTGAACAAGTCCAAAATGTTACTCTTTTACTAGTATGGTGATTTTAAAAGAACCCAAATGCCCAAGAGATCAATCTTGCTAAAAAAAAAAAATCTACAGAAAATTGCCATTACCAATCTAACTAACGCAAAAGATGCAATCTTTACAAGAATCACATTCCCAGATCCATATCCAACCATTTTTTATTTATTTCCACACACAAAAAAATTCAGCTGCTTAGCAAATGCTAGTCCTAAAGTTTGCAAAAAGGAAGCTCATTGAACAAGAAAAAGAACAAAAACCGCTGCTAACATATCAGCAAACAAAGGAAAGCTTACACAATTACATTTGGAGCACTCTAGATAGGATGGGAATCTACAAAGGTTGATTCTTTCTTGTTCGTTTGGCTTCAAGAACAAAACTTTTTTTTTTGGGGCTTATTGGGGGTAGCAATTTAAGTAGAATAAGAAGATGAAAAAGATTTAAGGGAGCTTTGGAAACATCAAAAATTCTAGAAAGCCCCTCCATTTTTTCTCAACTTCCAAACCTTTGTAATTCTATGTGCTCTTATGGAAATGGGTCCCATTTAAAAGCTTCCAAAACAGGAGAAGATCCCAACAAGAGTTCCAACGTACAAAAAAAAAATAAGGCAAATTATATAGACACTACATATATTATTTATGACAACTTAAATTTTTTTTTATTTACATATTTCTCATCTAATTTTTTTGTTTTAGTGCAGTCCAAATTCTCATATAAAAGCCAATGACTTTTATTTTCAGTCCAAATTATTTTTTCAGGACTGTCACAATGTTGACAATACTTCAAATTGAAAGGACTGTCAAAAAAAAATTTGACAGTCATTCATATTTGAAGAACTGTCAATTTTGTTTACAGTCCCAAGAAGAGGCGTAGAAGCAGCAGCGGGGACGGCGGCGAGCGGGGGCTGAGAGGGATGGAGGCGCACGTGCAGGGGCAGAGGCGCGCACGAGGGCGGCGCACGGCGGAGGCGCACGCGTGCGGGAGGCTGCGCGCGGCGGAGACACGCGCTCGGGGGACCTGCACACGACGGAGGCAACAACAGCGGCAATAGCAACAACAACAACGGCAGCAGAGACAAGCGCGTGTGCCTACGCCTCGCCGCCGCTCGCGCGCCTCCTCCTCCTCCTCCGGCGGTTGGGGTTGGGGTTAAGGTTTGTGTTTAGGAATTTGAAAAGAGAGAATAGAAATTTAGAATAAAGAGTTTTTGAAATGTTTTGGAGAGTTTGACTGTCCTGAATAAATTTTAGAATGTCCTAAATAAAAATTACAAATTTTTTGACTCTACCGAAGTAATGGACTGTTGTAAGTAATTGTTGTAATGTCTTCAGAATTTCCCAAAAACAATGATAATAATATATGAACACATTTGCAAAATAGTACACATTAACACATACACACAAAAAAACATTTTTTTTCATTCCTTACTTGATTGCAGCTTCCACTATAATAAGATGAGCCCACTTCTAAATATTTTTTGGTTGGATCAGAACATGGCCGTCTTAAGCTATTTGGAGGTACTAGACAAAAATCCAACGATGAGATTATGTTTTAAAAATTTAAACATGATTAAATTATATAATTTTATTATATTGATTTATATGCAAACCCTCGTCCTTGTTTCGGACTTGGAAACGGTCGTATATCGTAACAAACGTTACATAGATGGATTTAAAAACTTTTTTTCATTAATAATTTTTAAAATTAGAATAAGAAGCAGTTGTAAATTAGTATACATTTGCTATCATAACTAAAGCTAATTATCAAAACATATTATACCTCTTTTAAGAATTGGAAATTAATTGTTAAATTTCTCGACAAATCATCTAACTCCAAGTCGTCACGGTACCACCGGAAGTGTTGACTTAGAGTCTTCGATTATCTCATTGACAAAATTTAAAACTTTCTCTACTCTCTGACTTTCGCAAATTAAAGAACAAATAAAAAGAACTGCAGATTGAAGGAGAAAAAGATAGGAGATGTAAGAGTAGAATGACTGAATGAGTCATCAATAAAAAGGAAAAAAATTATGGAATTAAAAATTTTTTTTTTCGAGAGAAAAATAGACGTTACCTCCGTATCTAATTATCTTCATAAATTTTTAAGAAATGGAGAAGTAGAGATTGGAGGAGGAGAAGAGTCGGTTGTCCATTTTCTGAAAAGTAGAGATTGGAGGAGAAGAGGAAGAGTCGTTCACTCCTTCCCACAGCCCTAATTAGAAACCAATTTTTTTTATTAACCATCAGTTAGAAAACAAGTCTGATTCCAATTATATGGATCGTTACTCGTTAGTTAGCTAATTTGCAAAATTTTGGGCTCCATATAATTTTGGGTCATAATATAACTACTACACTAAATTTAAAAAAAATGAGGACCCCTAAAATTGTAGGACCTTAGACAACTGTTTGCGTTGTTTAATGGATGAGCCGACCCTGGATAAGAAAACTTTACATGTAGAATGTAGAAATTGAGGGCACACTATTCATAGAGAGAGAGAGGTGTGGACACTAAATAGAGTTAACTTTATATATAACTAGTCAATATGTACTTGCATTGACCAATTTTATATTATTTGAAAAAAATAAATAATAGATTTTTAAATTTTGCTACTTAAAAAGAAAAAATTTACTATTTGAAAAAAAAAAAAAAACAACAGTCCATTTTTTTTTTCTAATTGCTCATATTAAATTTAATAAAAGTAAACACAAATAAAGATATTTTTGGAAAAAAAAATTTACAGTAAAGTTTAATTTTTTTAATTATATAGTAGTATAGATAAAGTTACAATATTTCTATACTACCACTTCAAAAAAATTATTTAGAAACCACAAAATTTAGCAATTAAAGTTCCGAGTTACATGTTTGTTACATGCATTGCTTTACCAAAAAAATAACTTAAAAAATTTAAATAAAAAATATAAACAGAAACTATTATTATCAAACAATTCTTGATCATGCACTTTAAAAATAAGCACAAACGATATAGAGTATAGATAAGTTGTATTAATGCCAACATTATAGACCAATTAAAAATAAGCTATAAAATAAAAATTTATTAGATTAAACTATATATTCTTATCTTTCTATTATCCCCATCTTCCCTCCCTCTTTTTCTCCTCTACTGAATCATCATCGTCCACTTCAAATATCTCATAATTATTGATTTTCCCTCCTATTTATGCTAAATCCATTCTAATAACTTTACCTCTGTACCTCAGGGTGTTTATTGGGCCAGCTCGGACTCAATTTTGATCGGATCTGGACCAGGCCAGACCGAGCCGAATAAATAGACGGTTCAGACCAGACCGAGTAATCCGAAATTCAAATCCAATATGACCCATAATACAAGATTTTACAGGCCGAGTTTTACCGGCTGGGTCCGAACTAGTTGAGTGCTGGCATGTAGTTTTTTTAAAAAAAAGACGATTTTTTTAGCCTTTAAGAAATGGACCAAGTAATTTTGGGACTTAAAAATAAATAAATAAATAAAGTATAAATTATGACTTTGGACTTTTTGAAAGGACTATGGACTTTGAGTCTTTGATTATATTTATATAAAAAATGATAAAAAATAATTAATCAAATTTTAATATATATATTATGTTCATTATATAAGTATTTGTTGATATAATTTATGTTTGAGTTTCTATTTTCAACATCTCTTCAAGTTTTTTTTGTGATACCACAAAAGAAACTTGTAGAGAGGTTAAAAGCGGAAACTCAAACATAAGTCATATCAAAAAATATGCTTTAACAATAATAATACATATTGAAAATTGTTTAGATATCTACGTAGATTTTCTATACAATAGTTAGGTTTCCATTTGATTCATTTTCTACAATACAAGTATTCAACAAGAATTTCACGCAAAATTATTCTTTCGGTATCACGTTCATTATAAAGTCCGCTAAAATGGTACCAAATTTTTTATATCATCCAATTATGATTTATTTCTTCTTCGTAGTCTAATACCTCTTGAGATTGTACAGGTTGGGATCCTTATACGCCTAAGGTTTTGGCACGGTTGGACCCTTGTACCCTCTGAAGGAGGTGGCTGCCGGAGCAGTAGTCGGCGGTGGTGCGTGGGGGGTGGAGATGGGGGATGAGGAGAAGGGGAGTTTATGAATAAACAAATTTTTGGATATCAAGTTAAAAATATTAGTTGAGATAGAATATTAAGTTAGTATCTATCAAAGTTGAGGGTGTCAATTTGAACATTTTGAATAGTTGAGGGTATCAAATTGTAATTTAGTTACATTTAAATGATACTCATCATTCCATTTGAATATTATTGTGTATCAATTTAAAATTATTTTTATTTTAATTTAATTTCTCTCACTTTATAATTATTTTAAAAAAATAGATTGACATGTGATTCACATGATAGATAAACATCAGTTAAATTTTGGTTGTGAACAAATATTCACGCTTTTGTGACACTCCTTGAAAAAAGAAAAAAAAATAGCATCATTAACCAGAGCCAATGAGTTTGGATGGTCCCTCCTCTCCTCTCAATAATCCTTTCTTCCTGAGGTTCAAGTGACAAGAGGGATATAACTCTTCAAACACAATACTTTATTAGAAATGCAAAATTTATTGTCAAAATTGGGCATACCCACCATTTTATTTAATTATGGGCAACACAAATCTAATTCTTTCTAATTTAATAATTAATATGGTTTTGGTATACGTCCCAATCATCATAGGAGTTACTTCATTCATGATTTAAAATATTCCATCCGTGAGGAGACTTTTTTGCTCCGAACTCTTGAAGAAAAGTTACCACCATAGCTCTTCATGTCGGTATAGATTTCCAGACGAATTTCTCATACCACATAAAGGTTCTTCTCACAAGCGAGTAACGATATTTTTTTCAACGACATCAGTTCTTACCCCACAATCTTGTTGAAATATTTTGAATTAATTTGTTTATTTCGGTCCGGTTTAATCTGGTTCAGTCCGGTTTAGACTGGTTTAATTAAATCCTTGGTATTTAACTATTTAAAAAAATAGTTTTTGAGTCCAATAAATTTTAGAAAAATTACACAACATCCAATAATTAATAATACACCCAAAAATATAATTTTTGTAATATTTTAATCATTATTTTAATCCATAAAAATATTAATTCATGAAGGACATTTTTAATAATTAATTAAAAATTACCGAAAAATCCAGAAAACTCATTTTTTTAAAATTTTAAAAAAAAACAGGGTGTTACAATCTACCCACATTAAAAGAATTGCGTCCTCGCAATTAAAAAAATAATCGATAGCAGATATGACGCGGTTGCAAGACATGTTCGAAGCACGACACAACAAAGAATCATGATCAAGAAAAAATCGAAAGATGAGGGTTAAGCAAAACACCTAAAGTATTTTTCTAAACAATGAAAGTTAGGTAATTCAAGGGTAAATAAATCTGGTTAGAGCAAGGAAACTACAGCTTAGAAAAACTAGGTTATCAATTATTAATAAGTTCAAAATACTAGGGTTGAGGCTAAGGAAAGGAATTAACAGGCACGTGCTAAGGCATCACTAGGAATAGATAACTATGAATAACTCAAATTTTATGCGCATTCGCTAATCCACGAGTATGTGCGTCCTCCATCGTCAACGCATACGCTTGTCCGCGTCCTTGTGGTGGTGCCCTCTGCTGTTACTGGGCCTGCTGAAAGAGTGCTGCCTGGGGTGCCAAAGGTGGCCTCGGTACTGGTAAAGCTTGTCGGTTTAACATTAGTGCTCCCTCTCGATACTCAGAAAAATCCTTAGCTAAATGTTGGTTGGATCCACAAATCAAGCATAATTCCAACTTGTGTCTGCACTCGCTCTCATAATGGCCTCGCTTACCACAATATTGACACGTAGGTAGTATCTGCGAAGATGCTCTGGGTGGCTGGTGCATGTGAGATCTCTTTGTAGCTTCTCCCTGTGGTGCTCTGGCTGGTGCTGATGTGAATGGCCGCTTAAGGATGGACTCTCTCCTGGTGACGCGCTCCATGCGTCGGGCTGCAGCAAGGACGTCCGTGTATGAAGTAGGTGCAACGGATCCGATCAATCTCTGTAGCTCAAAGTTTAGTCCGTCGAAGAACTTCTCAACCTTCTCCTCTTCTGTCGGGATCAGGGTAGAGACGAAGCGACTCAGACGAATGAACTCCGCATTGTACTCTTCCACTGTCATACTGTCTTGAGTGAGGCGATTGAACTTGTCCCGAAGTTCTGATCGAGCAATAGATGGAATGTACATCTCCTGAAAGAGTCTAGAGAACTCCTCCCAAGTGACTCGGTCTGGTCCAAGCCGACTTTTCTCAGATAGCCACCAGTGATGTGCATTGCCCATCAACTGCATCCGGACGGCAATCATCCAATGCTCTCTTGGAAGCTCAGCTGCTTCTAATTAATGTTGAGTGTTTGTGAGCCACTCATAAACCTCAGTGGGCTCCTCCTTGCCTGAAAAGGTGCGGGACTTCAGTTGGCAAAAATCGGTGATAGAGCCCATTGATGACCGTCGAGCTGGTAGGTTCGCCTGCTCTAGTGCAGTCACTATTGTCATGCCCCAGTCCCAAAATATATAAAACTAGGTCACGTGACAATAGTCAGATGTCTTCTCCGCGAATATCCCAAATTAATGGATCCAACTGTCACCACCCCATTTCCAGAGCCGGGTATTTTTTTTTATTTTTAATTTAGTTAATTATGGATTATTTATATTTAATTATATTTATAATTAATTAATGATTGTATTATATTTTTATTGATTGTTTTAGGATTTTGGCTAGCCTGAACCCATGTCAGACCCTAGTGGACCCATGTCAGACCCAGCCCACACCCCTGTGAGACTTTGGATTTTAGAATATTTATTATATTTTTAGAAGGTTAGTGGGAGAGATTTGGAGTTAGTTTGAGTGTTTTTGGACCAAAAACCCAAAACCGAGAGTTGGGAGGGCATTTTGGGCATTTGGTGATTAGTGTAACCTTATATTTACCATGGCCGGCCCCAAAAACCCATCCCAGACCGTGCTTCACAGCAGCCCCCTTCCCCTTTGTTCCATTTTCTTCTTCTTCTTCATTTCTTCTTCCTCTCTTCTTCATTCTTCTTCCTTTCTTCTTCCCAACTTCAAGTAAGCATCATTTTCCTCTTCTTTCTTCTTCTATTCTCCATGATTGTGAACTCTAACCCTACATTCTTCCCTAACCTAGGTGGGTAGAGCCTAGATTTTGTGTTGGAGCTTGGATTGGGAGCTTGAAAGCTTGGTTTGGAGGATTTGGAGCATTTTGGAGATTTTGGCTTGGGATTCCAACTCCCAAGAGGTAAACCCTAATTTTTCCCTTGTAATTACTTTTATATAGTGTAATTAATAGTTTAGAACCTTCCTAGACCCTTAGGCTACCCGTGGGAGGAAGTTGGAACTAGTTGGGTAGTGTTTGGAGACTTTAACACTAGGTTTTGTGTCAATTTCGGGTAAAATCCGAATTTGGCCCAATTTTGGGTGATGCCCTAGGTTAGATGGACCTAGGTAGACGTTGTCGGGTGTCTTGAGGGTGAGTGCGTGTCTCCGTTCGGACACGGAAAGCCGTGTCGCGGAGAAACGGACGTTTCGGACGAATTTAGGGTTTTTCGTCGTCGCCGATTCTAAGTGCGTGTGCGTTTTCGTCACGGGCCTAGAATCGACGCGGGAGCGCATTTTCTAGGATCTAGACATCGTTTAGGACGCGTGGATAAATTTTGGGCCGATTTCGAGTTCGTTTGGTGTGCGTTTCAGGAGGTTTTCCGAGCCGCGCACCACGTGTTCGTCGAAATGACCGAACGGCCATTTCGACTTGGTTTCCTCGTTTCGGGCTTGTGCGCGCGTTGGGTTAGTATCGTGGAGTGTGTGCTAGAGTTTTCGAGTTATATTTTATATATTTATAGGCGTTGGTGAGTGTCGGGGTCGTTGGGCGTGCGTAGGTGGGGCGTTGTGAGCGTTGTGTGCATCGTTGTGGTAGTGTTGTGTTTGTGTATATATGTATTTATATATATATGTAGGAGTGTTAGTGTGTGAGGGTGTGTGAGTGTGTGTGAGAGTATATGTATTTATGTTTGAGTGTGTGAGTGTGTATGTGTATATATATATATAAATATATGAGTGTAGATATATATGTGTGTATATATATATAGATGTGTGTTTATATATATATAGATATATGTGTGTGCTTATGTGTGTGTGTTGATAGTGTTGTGAGTGTGTGTGTGTGTATTAGTGTGTGAGTGTGCTAGTGTGTGTGTTAGAGTGTGTAGATGAGTGTGAATGTATATATAGATATCTAGTTGTATATATATATATATATATATATATATATATATATATATATATATATATATATGTATATAAATATAGGGGTGTGTGTGTGTGTATGTGAGATGAGAGGGGGGGGGCAGGACCAGCAGCAGCAAGCAGCTGCACCAGCAGCAGGTACAGCAGCAAGGAGCAGCAGTAGCAGCATAACCAGCAGCTCTAGCAGCAGCATAGCAGCCACAGCAGCAGTTTGCAGCAGCAAGGTGAGGAGCAATGCGAGAGAGAGGGGTATGCATATATATATATATATATATATATATATATATATATATATATAGATAGATAGATAGATAGATAGATAGATTGTTAGATATTTAGATAGATAGTTAAATAGGTACATAGATGGTTAGATAGATACATAGGTAAAGAGATACATAGATAGTTAGGTAAATAGATAGATATCTATAGTTAGGTAGATAGGTAAATAGATATTATAGATAATTAGTTAGATAGATGCATAGATAAATAAATAGGTATATGTTAGATAGATCAATAGATATCTCTAGATAGGTAAATAGGTATATAGATACATAGTTAGATAAATAGATAGATAGATGCCTAGATATAAATAGATAATAAATAGCTAGTTAGATAGTTAGATAGATAACTAGATAGGTAAATATTAGATAGATAGTTAGATACTTAGATTGATAGATAGACATAAACATAGATAGGTAAATGTTTAGATAGATAGATAGATTGATAGATAGCTAAATATTAGATAGATAGTTAGATATCCATATCTATATGCATAGATATATATATATAGATATATACATAGCTAGATAGATAGTTAGATATCTAGGTATAGATATATATATATATATTTGAGGGTAAGGTAAGGTAAGGTAAGGTATTGGGTGTAGATACCTAGGTATATGCCTATATGTATTAGATATCTATATTTTAGCCTAGATTATAGCTAGATATATATGTTTATGCATAGTTAGCTAGCTCGAGGGGTAGTCGGGTTGAGTTTAGAGCGGTATCTCAATACCTTGAGATACCGAGGTATCTCAATACCTTAAGATAACCAAGGTATTGGGTTTCGAGCGGGATTTTTGAGCAATAGCCTAGAAATAGTATTGGAGTAATTTTTATATGTATATGTGTATATATTTACGCGTGCTAGCATAGGTTTTAGAGGGTATAGGCGGGGTATATAGCCTAGGTTGAGGTATCGGATACCGAGGGTATCCCGTTATCTCAAGGAGGCGAGTTTGTGAGTTTTCTAGCTTAATGAGCTCGGTTTGACCTAGAATTTCAGGAGCACCCTAGTTTGACCCAGACTTGATCGTAGTTGACTCGGTTGACCGCCAAAGTCAACTTTTGACCTAGTTTTGACCTAGAGTTGACTTTTTGGACCCAGAGTTGACTTTTTGACCCAGATTTCACCGGTTTGACCCGTTTGACCTAGAACGACCCTAGAAGCCTATTTTTAGTTATTTTATATCTGTTTAACTCTTTAGAACCCTGTTTAACATTACTTTTCGTATTAGGTCCTTGCGATACCAGTTCGGATCGCCAGTTGCTCAGGACGTCAGGCGAGTACATTTTCTGATAGTTTTCATTATTTGATGATTATTATGATTCAGCTTCTAGTATAGTATCATCTGATTATTCTGGCACAACACGGGACACTAATTGATATTTCTGGATTCATTTACTTGCGATATGTACATTTCATGTTTCTGGCCTCTATTCTGGAATCACTACTGGCATCACCTACAGGCATCATTCATGTTCAGGCTGGACTCATCTTGATTTGCGTGTCGGGTCTTGGATCCACTTGTATTAGTCGGGACGGAAAAATACTCGAGTAGACATGTAAACATTCCTATCTGGCATCATCAGGAATCACTCTCTATGGTCTAATCTGGAATGATAGCAGCCGCGCACCCAGTGCGCGGTGAGCCGTACTTACCCCTAGCCGTTTACATGTCGAAACAAGTATTTCAAAGACACCGAGTTCATTCTTTATAGTCTGGACTCTCATGCATTTCTTGACTTGTCTCACTTACATGTTTCTGGACTTGACTCACTACATGTTTTTCATGCTGGACTCACTACACGTTCATGTGCACAGACTTACTCTTAGTGTAGATTTCTTGTATCTTGCAGTTATTACTATCTTGCTCTGATATCCATGCATCTTTACCTTTATGCACCAGTTATACATATTTTTTTGTTTCATACTTGCTTCATTCTTCTTGCTACTTGCTATAACTGTTTTATAGTTTTTATCATTTAAATGGAACTGCTGTTAGAGATGTACTTGCTCCAGTCCTGACTGGACATATTTTTCAGAGTATCCGGAGGATTGGTGTCCGACGTTTTATGGACCTGAGCCTGTCGATGGTGCAGACATGGACCCTCTAGCTTAGGGGTAATTCCGGGTTGGTAGCCGGGATCACTGAGACCTTGTAGTTGTTTTTATTAGCTTTTAGCACCGGATTTATCTCCGGTTTTGGATTGAGACCTTGTTTGTATATTATTTTGGATGTTGTATTATTATTATTGATGTTGTGGTTGTTGTAGTAGTTGTTGTTGGTTAGACTTTATAGTTGTTAGATCTCTGTGTTATCTTATCGTGCTTAGATTCGTGATTGAGTACTTGATTATCATTGTGATATTTGCTCCTCCGTTTGGAGTTGAGATCTTGACAGGTTTATATTGTTTGTGTGGTTGCCCTCCTTTTGGAGAGGTCATGGCCGATTTTTTTGTGTGAGATTTATTATCTAGATAGTTGACCTAGACAGCGTTCTACCGTCGATGCTGCGGCGTAGGCTGGACGTACCCACGACTCATGCCCGATTTTCTGGGTGCGGGTCGTGACACCAACGAAGAGTGCTACGCTGTCCTAAATACTAACATGTCCCATATACACCAACAACAGGTAATCTAATCTCATCCACAAAAGTAAAAAGCAAGAATATACTAATAAATAACTGCTAGAAGATAATCGCCAGTCTCAAATATCATAGTACAACCAAGAATGTCTGGTGGGGATAAACCCACTACTATGACGAAATAAAATACTGAAATGATAGATGAAAGATAATGACTAGGGCATCGGCTGACTAGATAATGATGCACCCAGTCCTAGGCAGAAGGCCTACCAATTGATCACGGAAACTCTGACGGTAGCACCTCTAGCTCCTTAGCTGTAGCGTACCTCGTCTCATGTTCTGGCCCGTATACTGTGGGGTAATAAGCCTCGTCCAAATCTGGAAAGGTACCAGGTCCTCAGAGGGACGTAACAAGATACATAGAAATATGTCATATATAGATACTGAATAAAATAAATGCAATAAAGGGTGTGCTAACCATCTAAGTGAAATGCAATGTAAGGATAACATTGGTACGTATGGGTAGACATAGGAATATAACGTCCACACTCCGAAGAGAGTGCCATCTGCATGATATAACGTCCATATCGCTCCGAAGAACGTGGCATCTAAATAGTATACCTTCCATATCGCTCCGAAGAATGTGGCATCTGAATAGGGGGAGTCATTGGATCCGTGGCTCCTTCGGATACTACGAATTCTAATGGATGTATCCCATACGCCTACTAGTTGTCCTCCCCGTCCAATGTAGATATACAAGCCGAATACTCGACGTACATACCACGTATATACGCCAAGTCTCTACAAATCATAAAATCTTGAATTACGTACTAACCGTGATGCATGTCACACGCACCGATAGCTAGTCGAGTACGCGGACCCGCATCCCAATATGAATGTCACTGTAAAACGTATAAAAGTGTCAGGTCTCGGAGAATCTCAGAGTATTCTCCCACTGGGGTGAGTCTGCTAGGGACTAGGTCAAGTATACTAAATTATCGACGCATCCGTCGACGGCACCCGAGTAAATCTTGGACGCGCACAATCATATGAAATAAACAACAAGATATCATACAACAAATGCAGCATTTTAATTTAAACAGTAAATATAGCAAGGTATCTTGCCTGAGTCCTCAAGCTGTGAATGCCAAAAGCCTGCTCCTGCGGTGTCTCCCGTCTGATCCAATGGTCCTAAACACACAATATAATATATCAATCTAATATCAGACACTAAGACAATAAGAAGATTCTACATTGCTCTTAGGAACTGTCACAAGTTTACGACTGATCGAAGACGGCTACACGGGTGCACGTAGCTAGAATGTACACATGTTCTGTCCTTGTCAGCGTGTGTCTTGAGACAATAATTACTAAAGTTAAGGGGGTTACCACTATTTTGATTTATACGAATACATGTCTTTGGTTCCCATGTCCAAACGTACTCGGTTTGTGTCAAGGCTTTCAGGTGAATTACTAGCCTTGGTGATAGGTCTCATAATTTAGGAGTTTGCTAGTTATTAAACAATTTCTAAATCTTGTTAATCATCATACCAACATGTATATAATTAGGGTCGATTCAGTTTGTTATTATCTAATTTAATTATCAGCACGCATACATCTCTGGATTATTTTATTTATACTGGTTTGTGTCGACACAGGACACGCCGACACGATGACTCGATAAAGCAACCATACGACGATATTATGCGAGAAGCGAGCTAGGGGTCGAGTACCTAACTGACTGGACGAGAGTCTGCTCGTCCTGGTCGTCTTCCTCGCTGTGGAGCTCCGACGTCGACCGGCGGATTGGTCGGCAGCGGCAGTGGCAGCCTGCAGCGGATGCGGCAGCGGCAACCACGGTCTGGCAGAGGCGGCAGCGGCCTGGGGCGGCTCTGGAAGATCGGTCAGGTCGTAGGAGCGTCTTGGTCGGCCGGCCAATGGTGGTGGGAGGAGCTGGAGAGGGCGACTGGGCGGTCAAATTCGGATGGGTGGTCGGTTATAGGTTGCAGGTGGTCAGAAGGAGAGTCCGGGGTCAAGAGGGATGCCGACGGCGGTCGGTCTGCCGGAGTGGCGACTGAGGTGGTGGTGGGGTGGTTTGCGAAGTCGGAGGAGGAGGGATCGATTTTGAATAGTTCGGCTAGGTTTTCCTCAAGGCAATGAAAAGAAAGGGGTTTTAGGGTTTATAATAAGAACATGTATATTTATATGGTGATGGAGTTTGTGGGCTAGCCTAAGGATTTGGGCCTGTCCTGCCTTGTTGGGGTGGGGCTGGTCCACGTGGAAGAGTGCATGTGGGCTTGGTCAAGCTTGTTTGAGGTGAACTTGACCTCGAATTTAATTAATTTAGTAAATACAAGGTGTTCTCTAAGGAATATTGCGTAGCTAAGTCGAAACGCAATAACGAGTATCTATTGCTGCACAATAGTCGGAGGGGTAGTCTGGCATGTCTAAAAGATGTTCGTGATATTGGGTTGAGGGTAAATGCTAGTGTGGCTTTCCAACCTCATAGCAACGGCACGGTGTAATAAGATATATAGTTGTCGCACATTAATCCTAAATAAATCCAATTATCCCTAGTCTCTAGTTTTAAATTAATCCCTAAATTGGTTGAGGGGGTTTACAATCTACCCTCCTTAGAGCATTTCGTCCTCGAAATTAAAACATACGCATGGCAAGAATTTTTGACTGAATTTAAAATGCTAAAACGTACATAGTCCTTCGAAGAGATGAGGGTAGCGTTGTTGAATATCCTCCTCGCGTTCCCAGGTCGACTCGCCTGGTGCATGATGTCTCCATGCGACGCGAACTAGGAGAATAGTCTGACCTTGTAGTACCTTCTCGCTCCTGTCCAGAATCTCAACAGGCTCCTCTTGGTATGATAAACTTGGGCCGACTGTGATTTCTGAATAGTCAAGCACGTGACTCAGATCTGGTATGTACTTTCGCAGCTGAGATACATGAAAGACGTCATAGACTCCTTCTAAAGTCTGCGGCAAGGCTAACCTGTAAGCAACCTCTCCGACGCATTCTAACACGTCGAATGGTCCGATGTACCTCGGACTCAACTTTCTTCTGCCTCCGAATCTGATAGTCCCTCGAGTAGGCGAGATCTTTAGAAATACGTGATCTCCAACCTGGAACTCTAAGGGTCGTCGATGCGCATTCGTCCAATGCTTCTGTCTATCATGTGCTGCTCGTAGGTGTCCTTGGATCTTCTTCACCTTTTCTACTGTACGAACAACCAACTCCGGCCCCAGAATCTGTCTTTCGCCTATATCGCTCCAACATACTGGAGAACGACACTTTCTCCCATACAATGCTTCATAGGGAGCCATCTGGATGCTCGCTTAATAGCTATTGTTGTAGGAAAATTTGACCAAATGTATGTGGTCCTCCCATGATCCTTCGAAATCCAGCATGCATGCCCTTAACATGTCCTCCAACGTCTGAATGGTGCACTCCGATTGGCCATCTGTCTGTGGGTGATATGTTGTGCTAAACTTCAGATAGGTACCGAGACTCTCTTGTATACTCCGCCAAAAGTAAGAGGTAAACCTCGTATCCCTGTCAGACACTATGCTAACTGGCACTCTATGCAGTCGCACAATCTCCCTTATGTATATATCTGCTAAGACCTCTGTCGATTGCCCAACTCTGAAGGATAAAAAAAGTACGGACTTGGTGAGTCTATCCACGATTATCCAAATTGTATTGCAACTACTATGACTCCTCGAAAAGCCTGTAACAAAGTCCATCGTGATGTGCTCCTATTTTCGTTCCGGTATCGAAAGTGGTTGAAGTAATCCTGCAGATCTCTGATGCTCAGCTTTGACTTGCTGACACACCAGGCACTTTGCCACAAAATATGCTATCTCTCTCTTCATTCTGTGCCACCAGTAGTACTGTCTTAAGTCCCTGTACATCTTCGTGCCTCCTGGATAAATAGAGTAGGTCGAACTGTGTACCTCTGTCATCAATGCCTGCCGAAGTTCTCCATTTGGAACATAGAGATGATCTCCATATCTCAAGGTTTCGTCTTCATGTATACGCAGTCCTGTCTGTAATCCAGCCTCTGTTCTCTGTCTAAGCCTCTAACATCTAGCATCTGTCGACAAAGCAGCATTAATTCTCTCCACCAATGTCGATTGCAACTGAAAACTCGACAACTGTCCGTCTATTTCGGGCATAACAACCTCTATACCCATCTGCTCTAGATCTCTCAAAAGATGTTGTTGCGTAGTAAAGAAGAATGCCATGGGTCTTCTGCTCAAAGCGTCAGCTACTACATTGGCCTTTCCCGGGTGGTACTGTAGCTCGATCTCAAAGTCTGTCATCACCTCGAGCCAACATCTCTGTCTCTGTTTAAGGTCCTTCTGGGTGTAGACGTACTTCAGGCTCTTATAATCAGTAAATATCTCTACTCTTTCTCCATATAAATAGTGTCTCCAAAGCTTTAAAGCAAAGATCACTGCTGCAAGCTCCAAGTCGTGGGTGGGATAGTTCTTCTCATGTGTCCTCAACTACCTAGAGGCGTAAGCCACAACCTTCCTATGCTACATCAAGACACATCCTAATCCTTTTCCGGATGCATCGCTATAGATCACGAATCCTCCGGATCCAGAAGGTATGGTCAAGATAGGGGCTGTAGTCAAACGCTTCTTCAGCTCGTCGAATGCTTTCTGGCACTCCTCTGTCCAAAAGAACTCCTGCTCCTTACGGGTCAGGCGGGTCATCAGCTCTGCAATCTTTGCGAAGTTCTCCACGAACCTCTGATAATATTCGACAAGTCCTAGAAAACTTCTCACCTCTAAGACATTGGTAGGGGTTGGCCATGTCTCTACTGATGAAATCTTTACCGGATCCACTGAAATGCCCTCTCCTGAGATGACGTGTCCAAAGAAAGTGACACGATCCAGAAGAAACTCACACTTGCTCAGCTTGGCATATAACCTCTCTCTCCTCAGTGTCTCTAACACTAGTCTTAAGTGCTCTTTGTGCTCCTCGTAGCTCTTCGAATACACCAAAATATCGTCGATAAAGACTACCACGAACTAGTCTAAATATTGGTGGAATACTCGGTTTATTAAGTTCATAAATACAGCAGGCTCATTCGTCAGACCAAAAGGCATTACTAAGAACTCGTAGTAACCATAACGAGTCCTGAATGCTGTCTTTTGAATGTCTTCTCTTCGCACCTTTACTTGATGATAACCCAATCTCAAGTCGATCTTTGTGAACACTACTGCTCCTGTCAGCTGGTCGAATAAATCGTCAATCCGCGGCAGAGGGTACTTGTTCTTGATAGTCAAGGCATTAAGGGCTCTGTAATCAATGCACATGCGTACTGTTCCATCCTTCTTAGGTACAAATAACACTGGTGCTCCCCAGGATGATGCACTAGGACGGATAAATCCTTTGCTCTGCAACTCCTTTAATTGTAGCTTTAGCTCATCTAACTCCTTCTTCGCCAATCGGTATACATTAGAAGATATCGATACTGCTCCGGGTACTAGCTCAATGGTGAACTCTACGTCTCTATCTGGTGGTAAGCCTGGCAGTTCTTCGGGAAAAATATCCTCAAATTCTGCAACTATTGGTGGGGGTGCATATCACGACTCGATTCCATAGAATCGTTGGGGCGTCCCCCGAATCGTGATGCCGTGCGGGCCTGGGGTTGCGCCCGCACAAGGCTAAAGTATTTTGCATAACGAGCACATATTCAGAGTACGTAGATAAATTGAACACAAGTTAAAATATGGAAAAGTTCTTTTTATTGATAATGAACATCTATTACAAACTCCTGAACGAGTCAGCTAATATGCCGCACGGGCTTACAAAAGTGTTGACTCAAAATGAGATAGCAGTCCTGTACATTACATCCCTTTATAACTTCAAAATGATAAGGACCTCCAGGCTGGAGGACGGCTTTGCCACGAAGCTGCATTTGTGTATGAAGAGTTGCAAGCTTCTGTCTTCAAAATTCTTCAAGGGGCGCGGTAAAGATGCGCCAACAGCTGGACTGGATCGGGAAGACGACTTCGGCTTCTCGCTTGGTTCACCTTAGTGCGGAGAACCTGTTTCAACGAGGGTCAGCATGTCGAAACATACTGGTGAAGGCGAGCTAACCGAACTATACCAATCAACACATTATTTTAATGAAGCATGCATATTTGTGGGTTTCTATCTTGCCTTAGTTCATTTACAAGTAAGTAGCATATGGAATTTACTGAAATGAACGTGCCACCGTTCGGTGGATTTTATCTGACCGTCTGAAACACCTGCACAATACTTACCATGCCTTCCCTGCCACGAGGACACAAGTTAGTTGCAATAGGTTTAAATATACACGATGATCACTGGCGTGGTTGCCATAATAGGCTAGTCCGGGACAAGGATAGCAGGCTACGAGAGTACACGATGCGCTGCAAGCTATCCTATCCCGTACACGATGACTATACACGAGTTCCGTCCGGATCGGATCGGTGCCAGTGCCCCAGCGACCATCCGCAGAACTATACCTTGTGCACAAGTTGTCCATGATCGAACACGATTAACAAGTTAACAAGTCATGCAGTTGAGGCGACACGAGTGCAAGAATACGAGTACACGACAAGCAGTATTACATGATTTATTTTGCATAGCCTCCCTGAACAATTATGCACAATACAAGGTGTGTGTCATACTTAGCATAATTCATAGAATATTTGCAACAAGCTAGCATACGATACGGTAACAGTTCACAAGTTTGATTGACAAGCAGTATAACCAAGTCTATTCTCTTTTATCTTGGTTTTTTTATTATTACTTGGTATCGTTTGATCGGGGCAACAGAATGCAAGAGTTATTAGTTGTGAAGACTGGAAGCAGGGCTAGCTAATCGGGTTGGTAGCCACTCACTTAGATTATTGGAAGGGAGAAGGAAAGAGGTGCTTCACGACTCCGTTTGTAAGCCGCCTACTGCTCGTTCACCTGCATCACGAACAGCTCGATTAATACTCCTTCCTCTCTTTCCAAATCTCGGAATTGAAGTGCAGTTCAATAAATGAAAATAATGAAACTCATCGAAACCGTTCAAGGAAAACAAGCAAATCCAAAAACTAACTCAAAGCACGAAAGCAACAAGCGATATCAAAAACCGAGACAATAAAAGATAGCAGCGGAGAGGTCCCTCCTGACTCTGCCGCTAAGTCGATCCCGGGGGCACGGTCCACTGAATATGGGAATCGATTCCGAAGAAACAAATCCATAACGAGGACAAGTTCTTGTTTCAATCTATCCCGATCGAACGATACCGACTTGTGTTTCTTAGCCGCGCTCTTCGCAACGGGAGAACGGGACGCTACATCCTACCCAACTAATTGGAAGTTTCGTCCTCGAAACTTAGGAATAGGACCTACCGTTAGGGAGCATTTCGTTGGGGACGACGATCAGGAAGGTTCGGACTGGAATTAATGGCATGGCCTAATCGTCCACAAGCGAGGCATAACCCAAGTCTCAAGCGACAATTGTTGGCTGTGTGCCCACGCTTTTTACAGAAATTATATGATTGCCCTGGGTTTCCTCCTCGGCGTCCGACGTTGTCTGGTCGCTTTACAACGGTGTTTCCTTTCTCGTCGCTATGGCGCTTGTGATTGTAGGTATGCATAGCGCCGACAGAGATGTGAGGATAGTGTGGTTCAAGCGATAGGGGGTGATTCATGACTTCACGTATGGTACGATACTGATGAACGGCTACGTGCGCATGGATGGCAGAGCATAGTCCACCTTCAAACCTTCTTGCTCGACTCGCTACATCAGGTAAATAGGCCCTAGCGAATTTAGAGAGTCGGTTGAATTCGGCGGAGTACTCTTTAATTGTCATGCTGCCTTGCCTCAGTTGCACGAACTCGTTCTCCATTTGATGTTGTACTGGAGGGGGTACAAACTTCTCTTCGAACGCGGCACGAAAAATCGTCCACGAGATTGCCTCCTCTCCGTGATCAAATTGGAGAGATCGTCGATGCACGTCCCACCAATCGTGCGCATTAAGGCGGAGCTGTAGTTGCGCACAAGCGACGCACTTCTCTTCGGGGACCTCTAGCAGAGCGAAGTGATCTTCAAGTTCGGCCAACCAATCTAGAGCTACGACTGCGTCCTCAGTCCCGTTGAATGGGGTATTACAGACTTTCTTGAAGTGGCCAAAGTCGAAGGCAGTCACGTCCCTCGTCCTTGGAATTTGCGGCGTCTCTACTTCAAGCGCGGGCTGTTCCACCGGAGTCGTTACTGCTGCAGCGAAATGGTTGGAAGCCAAAGTCTGAACGATCTTTTGTAGGGCATTTACCTGCTTCTGTTGGACTGAGAATCGTGCTTCTATATTGTCTTGAAACTTGAGCTGACTCTCCTCCGCCCGCTTCTTGGCCCGTTCATAGTGAGCCTCGTCCCTTTGTTGGTTTGCCTCCAACATCCGCAACATTTGCTGGACGGGATCGATGCTTGGCATGGCTCACTGGCTCTCTGAACTTCCCGAAGTGCTCGAACTACTTTGTTGCCCTTGGGTTTCGTCCGGTGCTTGCGCTGCAGATTGCGCTGGAGCTATTCCTTCAAAAGAAGGTAAATTATATTAGAATCATAATGTATAATGGACTTATTGCATGAACGTATCTGATTTTGGCCTAGCGAGTTCAAGAGTTCGCACAGAAATTTGATCGTTAAAGGAACTTTTCCAGTGCGAGAGTCTAAGGAACTTGAATCTGTGATCTGATACCACTATGTCACGATCCGATTCCATAGAATCGTTGGGACGTCCCCCGAATCGTGATGCCGTACGGGCCTGGGGTTGCGCCCGCACAAGGCTAAAGTATTTTGCATAACGAGCACATATTTAGAGTATACAGATAAATTGAACACAAGTTGAAACATGGAAATTTCTCTTTATTGATAATGAACATCTATTACAAACTCCTGAACGAGTCAGCTAATATGCCGCACGGGCTTACAAAAGTGTTGACTCAAAATACGATAGCAGTCCTGTACATTACATCCCTTTATAACTTCAAAATGATAAGGACCTCCAGGCTGGAGGACGGCTTTGCCATGAAGCTGCATTTATGTATGAAGAGTTGCAAGCTTCTGTCTTCAAAATGCTTCAAGGGGCGCGGTGAAGATCCGCCAACAGCTGGACTGGATCGGGAAGACGACTTCGGCTCCTCGCTGGTTCGCCTTAGTGCGGAGAACCTGTTTCAACGAGGGTCAGCATGTCGAAACATACTGGTGAAGGCGAGCTAACCGAACTATACCAATCAACACATTGTTTTAATGAAGCATGCATATTTGTGGGTTTTTATCTTGCCTTAGTTTATTTACAAGTAAGCAGCATATGTAATTTACTGAAATGAACGTGCCACCGTTCGGTAGATTTTACCTGACCGTCTGAATCACCTGCACAATACTTACCATGCCTTTCCTGCCACGAAGACACAAGTTAGTTGCAACAGGTTTAAATATACACGATGATCACTGGCATGGTTGCCATAATGGACTAGTCCGGGACAAGGATAGTAGGCTACGAGAGTACACGATGCGCTGCAAGCTATCCTATCCCGTACACGATGACTATACACGAGTTTCGCCCGGATCGGATCGGTGCCAGTGCCCCAGCGACCGTCCGCAGAACTATACCTTGTGCACAAGTTGTCCATGATCGAACACGATTAACAAGTTAACAAGTCATGCAGTTGAGACAACACGAGTGCAAGAACACGAGTACACGACAAGCAGTATTACATGATTCGTTTTGCATAGCCTCCCTGAACAATTATGCACAATACAAGGTGTGTGTCATACTTAGCATAATTCATAGAATATTTGCAACAAGCTAGCATACGATACGGTAACAGTTCACAAGTTTGATTGACAAGCAGTATAACCAAGTCTATTCTCTTTTATCTTGGTTTCTTTTATTATTACTTGGTATCGTTTGTTCGGGAAAACAGAATGCAAGAGTTATTAGTTGTGAAGACTGGAAGCAGGGCTAGCTAATTGGGTTGGTAGCTACTCACTTAGATTGTTGGAAGGGAGAAGGAAAGAGGTGCTTCACGACTCCGCTCGTAAGCCGCCTACTGCTCGTTCACCTGCATCACGAACAGCTCGATTAATACTCCTTTCTCTCTTTCCAAATTTCGGAATTGAAGTGCAGTTCAATGAACGAAAACAATAAAACTCATCAAAACCGTTCAAGGAAAACAAGCAAATTCCAAAACCAACTCAAAGAATGAAAGCAACAAGCGACATCGAAAACCGAGGCAATAAAAGATAGCAGCGGAGAGGTCCCTCCTGACTCTGCCGCTAAGTCGATCCCGGTGGCGCGGTCCACTGAATATGGGAATCAATTCCGAAGAAACAAATCCATAACGAGGACAAGTTCTTGTTTCAATCTATCCTGATCGAACGATACCGACTTGTGTTTCTTAGCCGCGCTCTCCGCAACGGGAGAACGGGGCGCTACAGTGCAATCTCCATAGCCATATAAGTTTCAGCTGTCTGTCCTACTCCTTGTTCGACGGTCCCTCGCATGTACTCGAACTTCGACTGATCTGGCGGTCTAAAAGTGACGCTACCCTTCCGGCAGTTTAGTACGGCATTATACTGGCTTAACCAGTCCATGCCTAATACAACATCAAAGTACGGCATAGGCAATACCAAGAATCGTGCTCTCATCTCTCTACCACATACGACTACCGAACATGTTCTGATAGTGCTGGTAACTGGCACCATACCTCCTCCGGTAAGAATCTTCCAACTCTTGGGTAAGGGGGAGGTAGGTACTCTATGCATTGCTACGAATCCACTAGATATAAATGATAATGTAGCTCCAGAATCAAACAATGCAGTCGTAGGTAATGATGCAACTGAAATGGTACATGTGATTGCTTCTCTTTCTGTTTCCTCCTCAGTAGCTGCTAATGCAAAGGCCTATCCCTGTCTCTGTCCTCCGATCTACTGTCGGGCTCGATCGAACTGTGCCTGCTGTGGGGCCAAGGGTAGTCCCCTCTGAAATCCTCCAGGTGCTGGTGGACATTGTCCTCCTGGCGGGGGTGGTATCCTCGGAACTGGGGCTGCCGACCTTTGTCCTGTCTGCGGTGCTATATCTCTGCACTGTGGGCAGTCTCGGGCATAGTGCTGGCTCGCTCCAAAAATCATGCATGTCCCCAGTCTCTTTCGGCAGTCCTTTTTAAAATGTCCTCTCTTACCACAGTGGTAGCAAGTCGGAAGCTCTCTTTGCGGGTATGGTGCTATCCTCTACTATGTCTGCACTCCAGGACGACGGATCGGTCCTCCTGGGCTCTGGCTGGTGTAATCGTGCTGGAACGTCTTGCTCCTTTGACAATGGCCTCCTAGATCCTCGCCTCTGCAAGAACCTCCTCATAAGAAATCTTCGCCTGTGTGGTGGTATACCTCTGCAGCTCAAAAGTAAGGCCGTGATGGAATCTCTGGGCCTTCTCTAGATCGTTAGGTATCAGGACAACACCAAATCTGCTGAGGCGGCTAAACTCTGCATCGTATGCGTCCACAGTCATATTCTCTTATTTTAGATGTAGAAACTGGAAGTACAAGACATTCCTAACCGTAGCTGGAAAATACTTCGCATTGAAGTATTCTAAGAACTGCTCCCAAGTCTGGTTCTTGCCTACACTGTGCTCAATAGAATCCCACCAGTGATGGGCGTTGCCCTTTAGTTGGGCCCTCACTACGGTCATCCAAAGGTCTGGGTGCAGTTGGGAAGCCTCTAGTAGCATCTCCGTGTTGGCGACCCAATCGAAGATCTGTTCTACAGTCTCATTGCCTGAGAAGATATCTGGTCCCATCTGTCGGAACCATCTAACAGTGCCACATGTCTAGGCTGGAGGTGCTGGTACGGGTGCTGGGACAGGTGTTCTCTCTAGTACTGCCATCAAACTCTGTCTCAACGTCTCTGTCTGATGCCACTGTGCCTGCATCATAGTCTGAAAGAACTGTAGCATTTGTGGCTGTCCATCTAGCTATGGCATCTGGGGTGTGTAGGGTGGTGGTGGTGGTAATGGAACCTCTGGCTGTGCAATAGGCGTCTCCTCAGATGTCGGCCTCTCGGTCTGCGGTATCGGTGTAGCTTCTGAAGTCTGGCCCTCACAATGCTGCGTGGGGATCGTCTGGGAAGTCTATCCCTCGGGATGCGGTGTAGGATCGCCCTACGAAGTCTCGTGCCAATGTATCAGCGGGGTCTGTAACGCTGGTTGCCCTTGGGGTATCTTCTCTCTTTGGGTGGTATTGTCTGGCACCGCGGCACTGGGTGCTCCTCGTCCACTGCGCAAGTTCATCTTGCTGCAAGAGATAGGACTTCATTAAAAAGAGTACGGAATCAAGCAAACCGGATGCAGATATTTAGAAATGATACGAAAGAAGTTCAAATATGTAATCAAGTGGATGAGACTAGAAATTTCTATCCTATTGCAGGCTCGCTGGATATGTTACCATACCACAAGCGAAAAGTTGACCTGCATGGGCCACCACTAAAACCATGTCACGCCCCACTCCCAAAATATATGGAACTAGGTCACGTGGCAATAGCCAGCTATCACTTCTCCACGAATATCCCAATTTAATGGATCCAAAGAAGAGTGCTACGCTGTCCAAAATACTAACATGTCCCATATATACCAACAACAGGTAATCTAATCTCATCCACAAAAGTAAACAACAAGAACATACTAATAAATAACTGTTAAAAGATAAACGCCAGTCTCAAATATCATAGTACAACCAAGAATGTCTGGTGGGGACAAACCCACTACTATGACGAAATAAAATACTGAAATGATAGATGAAAGATAATGACTAGGGCATCGGCTGACTAGATAATGATGCACCCAGTCCTAGGCTGAAGGCTTACCAACTGATCACGGAAACTCTGACGGTAGCACCTCTAGCTCCTCAGCTGTAGCGTACCTCGTCTCCTGTCCTGGCCCATATACTGTGGGGTAATAAGCCTCGTCCAAATCTGGAAAGGTACCAGGTCCTCAGAGGGACGTAACAAGATACATAGATATATGTCATATATAGATACTGAATAAAATAAATGCAATAAAGGGTGTGCTAACTATCTAAGTGAAATGCAATATGAGGACAACATTGGTACGTATGGGTAGGCATAGGCATATAACGTCCACACTCCAAAGAGAGTGGCATCTGCATGATATAACGTCCATATCGCTCCGAAGAATGTGGCATCTGAATAATATATCGTCCATATCGCTCCAAAGAACGTGGCATCTGAATAGGGGGAGTCATTGGATCCGTAGCTCCTCCAGATACTACAAATTTCAATGGGTGTATCCCATACGTCTACTAGTTGTCATCCCCGCCCAATGTAGATATACAAACCGAATACTCGACGTGCATACCACGTATATATGCCAAGTCTCTACAAATCATAAAATCCTGAATTACGTACTAACCGTGATGCATGTCACACGCACCGATAGCTAGTCGAGTACACGGACCCGCATCCCAATATGAATGTTACTGTAAAACGTGTAAAAGTGTCAGGTCTCGGAGAATCTCAGAGTATTCTCCTACTGGGGTGAGTCTGCTAGGGACTAGGTCAAGTATACTAAATCATCGACGCATCCGTCGATGACACTCAAGTAAATCTCGGACGCGCACAGTCATATGAAATAAACAACAAGATATCATACAACAAATACAGCATTTTAATTTAAACAGTAAATATAGCAAGGCATCTTACCTGAGTCCTAAAGCTGTGAATGCCAAAAGCCTGCTCCTGCGGTATCTCCCATCTAATCCAATGGTCCTAAACATACAATATAATATAGCAATCTAACATCAGACACTAAGACAGTAAGCAGACTCTACGTTGCTTTTAAAAACTGTCACAAGGTCATGACTGATCGAAGACGGCTACACGGGTGCACGTAGCTAGGATGTACACGTGTTCTGTCCTTGTCAGCGTGTGTCTTGAGACAATAATTACTAAAGTTAAGGGGGTTACCACTATTTTGATTTATACGAATACATGTCTTTGGTTCCCATGTCCAAACGTACTCGGTTTGTGTCAAGGCTTTCAGGTGAATTACTAGACTTGGTGACAGGTCTCATAATTTAGGTGTTTGCTAGTTATTAAACAATTTCTAAATCATGTTAATCATCATACCAACATGTATATAATTAGGGTTGATTCAGTTTGTTATTATCTAATTTAATTATCAGCACACATACATCTCTAGATTATTTTATTTATACTGGTTTGTGTCGACACAGGACACGCCGACACGATGACTCGATAAAGCAACCATACGACGATATTATGCGAGAAGCGAGCTAGGGGTCGAGTACCTGACTGACTGGATGAGAGTCTGCTCGTCCTGGTCGTCTTCCTCGCGACCGGCGGGTTGGTCGGCAGCGGTAGTAGCAGCCCACGGTCTGGCAGAGGCGGATGCGGCCTGGGGCGGCTCTGGAAGATCGGTCAGGTCATGGGAGCGTCTTGGTCGGCCGACCAATGGTGGTGGGAGGGGCTGGAGAGGACTACCGGGTGGTCAGATTCGGATGGGTGGTCAGTTGTAGGTTGCAGGTGGTCAGAAGGAGAGTCCGGGGTCAGGTGGGATGCCGGCGGCGGTCGGTCTGCCGGAGTGGCGACTGAGGTGGTGGCGGGGTGGTTTGCGAAGTCGGAGGAGGAGGGCTCAGTTTTGAATAGTTCGGCTAGGGTTTCCTCAAGGCAATGAAGAGAAAGGGGTTTTAGGGTTTATAATGAGAAGCATGTATATTTATATGGTGATGGAGTTTGTGGGCTGGCCTCGGGATTTGGGCCTATCCTGCCTTGTTGGGGTGGGACTGGTCCACGTGGAAGAGTGCATGTGGGCTTGGTCAGGCTTGTTTGAGGTGAACTTGACCTCGAATTTAATTAATTTAGTAAATGCAAGGTGTTCTCTAAGGAATATTGCGTAGCTAAGTCGAAAAGCAATAACGAGTATCTATTGCTGCACAATGGTCAGATGGGTAGTCTGGCATGTCTAAAAGATGTTCGTGACATTGGGTTGAAGGTAAATGCTAGTGTGGCTTTCCAACCTCGTAGCAACGGCGCAGTGTAATAAGACATATAGTTGTCGCACATTAATCCTAATTAAATCCAATTATCCCTAGTCTCTAGTTTTAAATTAATCCCTAAATTGGTTGAGGGGGTTTACAACTATGCTATTTCTCAGATTCTCTGCCTCGTGACGCTGAGTCTGTTGATGAATCTGCTGTTGAGCTTGCATCATTGCGCAGAACATTTGGAACATTTGCTGACCATCCATAGGCTTGGAAAGGTAGGCATCTGTGGAGAAAACTGCGGTGGTGGAATATCGTCTCGCTGAAAATTTGAGGTAGGTCGACCTGCTTGATGGCTTTGTTGAGCTGATTGATCTCCACCTACTGGTGTTGCTCCATCGTCGTAGGTGACAATTGTAACTTGTGATGTTCCCGCAGGAGTCTCGTCGCATGCTTGTGAATCCATTACTCTGCATCCAAAATAAACTATGAGAAGCGTAAAGAAGAATCAAGGCAGTATGCAAGTCAATAAATTGAAGTCGATATAGAGGTCAAGAACGAATCAATCAAGTGGATTAGATCCTATAACTTATTCTATTTTTGTCGCAGGCTTGCTCGGTCCCTTAGTTGAAACCGAAACAATTTAGTCGTAGACCTGCATGGGCCACCACACCATTTGAATATTATTGTGTACCAATTTAAAATTATTTTTATTTTAATTTAATTTCTCTTACTTTATAATTATTTAAAAAAAAATTAGATTGACATGTGATAATAGATAAACATCCGTTAAATTTTGGTGGCGAACAAATATTCACTCTTTTGTGACACTCCTTGAAACAAAAAAATAACATCATTAACCAGAGCCAATGAGTTTGGATCCCACAATCTTGTTGAAACATTTTGAATTAATTTGTTTGAGAGGTTATGGCGAACAAAAATCTACTATAGTTTTTTTTGTTGGTAATCAATAGCTTCTAACTTTGATTTTTTTTTTTATATATCTAAATAAGAAAGTTGGAAACTTTGATTCACCAAGAAAGGATCAAATCATTTCTCTTGCACCAAACGCAATAAGTACGTTAAACGCACACTCATGTAAGTAAGCCTAATTTGGACTAAATCATCAAGTCTATCGATAGACTATTAGTCACCAAAAGAGAGTACAAGCTACTTAGTATCATAATCTCATTTGACCCTAATTTTGTTCGAAATTGGTTTTCGACAATTTACTCGTTAAAACCTATAACCAATTCTCAAAGCTCAACAAGATGTAATGGGTACGATGGCATTCGAATTCATAGATTTACAATTTTTTTTATATGTATATGTTATATATTGTATATTTATTTATATATAACTACATTTAGAAAAAGTTATTAAAATTAAAATTTTGAATTATAGAGTAAATGATAATAAAGATGCTATAGTTGAACGATTTTTTTAGTTGATGTTAATTTTGGATAATTTAGTTTCTGAAAAATCTTTGTTAAAAAAATTATATGAGAATAGACTTCCGATTTTCGTTAGTCTCTACAAATATAAGTTGGTTTGTAAATGGTTCAAAACTAAGTCGTTTAAACTCTAACTCAAATGATTAAGATATAAAACATTTTTCGTGATTGTCTGAATTCAATTCATAAAAATATTATATTTATAATAAATGTTATAAATTTTGTCTTTTACTTACTTAAAAATTTCAGAATACAAAAAATAAAATTAAACAATGTTACCGGCCTCTGGGAAGTCGTGCACGAAGCACTGCCCTAAGAGTTTATTCGGAATCTGTGTGCAGACGTTCCCGACGCTCCTAGTGGTAAAACTCCCGCACTACCGGAATCTCGTTGCCGCACACGACTTGGAGAGAACGACCAGGACTTAGCTCTGTCCAGAGCTTGGAGATGTGGACGAAGAACAGAATATTGAGAGTTTTGGAGTAAGAAATTTTCGGAATGATTTTACAAAAAAATTAGCCCACATATATAATACTCATATGTAACGGTCTGAATTAATTCTCCTATTAATTCAGCCGTTACACAAAATGAATAATGAACCTGGATACAATAACGGTTCAGAAACATTCGTAACGTTCAGAAATTAATTTCAACGTTTAGAAAAATAAATGACAGAATTAAGAGGAGCAAAAAGGATTTTAGGGTCCCAGCCCGAACCCGAAGAAGAAATCGGATCGGCATTCGGCGCCCGCAGATGTGGGCGCATACCCGCACCCGTTACGCGCGCCGAACCGAACCGAACCGAGCCGAGACGGGCCTGGCGGCGGCGGCGGCGCGCGCGTGTGGCCTAAGGGGTTCCCCACACAATAATTTAATAGAGCAAAGGAGAGAAACTAATATATGTACATAGGAAGGCTTTGCCCCATCCGATGTGGGACTAAAGAAAGGGAGAGGAATTGAACTTTTGCAAGAAACAAACAAAACCAAAACCAACAATCCCCCCCCCCCCCAAAAGATCAAGTTCCGAAACAGAGATAAGAGTGAAGTAAATAGAGAGAGAGAGAGCATCTGGACAGTAAAATACTATGCATAGATGAGATGGACTACAGCCTTGAATCTCACGTAGTGACTATTGCCTTAATCTGAAGAAGTGCTTGATGGACTATGCCTTGAATCAGACTTCTTGAACCAGATTTAGAAAAATAGCACACATAGTACGCTAGAGGTCCTTGATCTATCGGGTGGCACTTTTAAATGGCCATGCACACTTTTCACATTCATGAGAGTTGTCTGGGATCGCCCTGTCCCATAGTCGCGGCCTTCACGACCTCTCATATAGGTAAGTCATTAATGGTTGGTGATATGAATCAACCTAGCATTACAGCTTGGACCTATTAAGAGTTTAAACTCATCATAACCATATCACACAGGAACACTGTCACCATAGGGATGGGGAGTCATTGTACACATGTACAGCCGCTTGGGCTTTATTTTAATGAGACTTTAATCTCGAGTCAGTGTTCCATAAAGTCACCTAAGTTCAGCTTGTTTCTACCAATTGAACCGGCTTCTTGGGATCTCCAGTCAGACTCGGTTGGGTTGCCACTGCTGGTGAATAACTTATGGGCTTAACCCCATCCCCCTCGATGATTCTAGATCAAAGTCCTAGACAGACCCTTCGTCAAGTGATCTGCAAGGTTCTTTTCTGACTTTATATAGTCAAGAACCACATATTTGCCTAGTAGGCTTTTTATTGACTTGAAGCGCAGCTGCAGGTGCCTGTTCATCTTAGCATTCACAGAATCATGCTTTAGTAGTTCAATAACAGATTTATTATCATAATTTATAGAAATTGCAGGAACAGGACTAAGAGAAACAGGTATATGCATAATAAGATTTTTAAGCCATTCAGCTTCTGTGCAAGTTGTATCTAAAGCTATCATTTCAGAGTCCATTGTACTCCTAGCTATGATAGTTTGCTTACAAGAGCTCCAGGAGATTGCAGCTCCTCCTAGAGTAAATACATATCCAATAGTAGATTTTATATCATGTGAGTTGGTTACCCAGTTTGCATCTGAATAACCTTCTATGATATCAGGGTGCCTAGTAAAATAAAGTTTATAATTTAGGGTGCCCTTGAGATATCTAAATACCCTATCCAAGGCAGTCCAATGTGACTGATTTGGGTTACTGGTATATCTGCTTAGTCTTCCAATAGCAAATGCAATATCAGGTCTTGTCCTGTTTGTTATGTACATAAGGGAACCTATCATCTGTGAATATTTATGTTGTTCCAAAGGTGATCCTTCATTCTTTTTCAGTACAATACTGCTGTCATAAGGAGTAAGGACAGGTTTCTTATCAAATAACTCAAATTTTTTTAGCATTTTTTCATTTGAATGTGCTAAAGATAGAGTATAACCCTCTTTGCCTTTGGTCACTTGCATTCCTAAAATTAAGTTGGCTTCTCCTAGGTCTTTCATATCAAACTGGCTAGATAAATAGTTCTTTGTAATATTTATCAATTCCAGTGATGAACCTAGGATAAGAATGTCATCTACATACAAGCATAAAATGACACAACTTTTACATGTACCTTTAGAGTATATGTATTTGTCATACTCATTTGACAAGAAATCATATTTACAAATTACTTTATCAAATTTGTTGTGCCATTGTTTGGGAGCTTATTTCAAGCCATAGAGGGATTTTACTAGTCTGCAAACTTTTTTTTCTTGACCTTTAGCAATGAAACCTTCAGGCTGGTCCATATAAAGTTCTTCCTCTAGATCTCCATTCAAAAATACTGTCTTTACATCCATTTGATGGATTAGCATATCATGAATGGATGCTAAGGCCAAGAGAGATCTAATGGATGTGATCCTAGCTACAGGAGAGTAGGTATCAAAATAATCTAACCCTTTCTTCTGGGTAAAATCCTTAGCAACTAATCTAGCTTTGTATTTCTCTATAGTACCATCGGCTCTGAGTTTTTTCTTGAAAATCCACTTACAGCCTATTGGTTTATTGCCTAAAGGTAGATCTGTTAGAAACCAAGTGTTGTTCTCCATGATGGAGTTGTATTCACTATTAATGGCTTCTTTCCAGAATGGAGCATCAGGAGACGACATTGCTTCTTCATAAGTTGAGGGATCACCCTCTATCAAAAAAGTGAAGAATCCTTTTCCTAAATTTTTCTCAATCCTATTCCTTTTACTCCGTCTTGGTTCTAAGTCTTGTTCAGAATGAGAGCTAGGTATTTGGACATGAGAACTAGTAGAGGGTATGGAGGAAGAGATTGAACTTCTATCCTTAAAGGGAAATATGTTTTCAAAGTAAACTGCATCTCTTGCTTCTATAATGGTATTGTTAGAGATTTCATTTACTTCTGAGTGAGTCACTAAAAATCTATTGGCATAGCTGTCTAAGGCATATCCTATGAAAACAGCGTCTACAGTCTTGGGACCAATCTTCCTCTTTTTAGGTTCGGGAATTCCGACTTTAGCAAGGCATCCCCAAACTCTAAGGTAATTAATCCTATGTGCTCTACCTTTCCACAGCTCATAGGGAGTCTTATCTTTTGACTTACTAGGAATCCTATTAAGAATGTAACAGGCAGTTAAAAGGGCTTCTCCCCACAAGTTATCAGGAGCACCAGAGCTGAGAAGCATGGCATTCACCATATCTAATAGAGTGCGGTTCTTGCGTTCAGCAACTCCGTTAGACTGAGGTGAATATGGAGCAGTTATCTCATGAATTATTCCATGTTCTTCACAGAAGTTAGTCATTTCGTTTGAGGTATATTCTCCACCACGATCAGATCTAAGGATCTTAATCTTCCTTTCTAATTGATTCTCAGCTTCAGATTTGTAGACCTTAAATCTATCTAGAACTTCATCTTTGGTTTTGAGAAGATGGATATAACAATACTTTGAATAATCATCTATAAATGTAACAAAGTATTTTCTACCGCCTCTGGTCAAAATCCTATTTGAGTCATATACATCACTATGGATAAGTTCTAGAAGGTCAGAATTTCTTTCTACAGATTTGAAAGGCAATCTAGTGTGTTTGGCTTGAACACAAATCTCACATTTGTGTTTGTCATCTATTGGAGTCTTGGGAATAAGGTCTAAATTCATCATTCTTTTAATGGAACCTAGGTTCACATGACCTAGTCTGCCATGCCAAACATTTGAAGATTCTATATTGGAGACAATGAGAGAACAATCAGACATTTTATTCATTGTACTTAAAATGAAAAGACCATCTTTTACAAAGCCTTTCCCTATAAAAGAGTCATGCTTAGAAAAAACTACTTTATTAGCCTCCATTACAATTTTGTATCCTGAGGCTACAAGAAGGGATCCACTAACTAGGTTTCTCCTGACAGACGGCACATGAAGAACATCATGAAGAGTTAAGATTTTTTCTGATGTCATCTTCAGGTTAACTTTTCCTCTTCCAATAATTTGTGCCGTTGAGCCATCTCCTAGGGTCACACCTCCTCCACTTGATTCCTGATAGTTTGAAAAACAGGAGCGATCAAACGAAACGTGAACATTAGCTCCAGAATCCAACCACCAATCATCAGAATGGTAAGAGAGGTTAATGAGGGGTTGAAAGCTTACAGACCTGAAGGAACTCGAAGAACCTTTGTGAAGCATGTTCGCTTCTGGTCTAACTGAGCCATTTCCTTTGTAGGAGGTCTGGACAGCTTCCTTCTTCCTATGGTAGCAGTTGGTGGTTAGGCTGAAAGTTTTTCTTCTTGAAGAAATTCTTTTTTGGGTTTATAAGAAAAATAGACTTGGGTTTTTCTTGGCCTTCTACAAGGTTTACCTTAGCTTTAGATTCAGTCTTAGGCTTAGACCTCAATCTAATTTGTTCTTCGGTTCTAATTTCTTTAGGACTTGATTGTAGGTAAGAACTCCTTGTGTATGGATAAGTTCCTTAGAAATATCAGACCAAGAGGGAGGTAACTTGTAGGTGGTCTTTGCTAATCAGTCTTAAAATCTTTAGTTTTTTAAGTGTTGATCAACTCAGGTTAGCTGTAGGGGCCGGTTCCCAGCTAGCGGTGGTCCGAAGACTCTTAAGTACCGTGTCGCTTAGGGTTGTTTACACCCGGTTGACAGAAGGACCCTTTCGGCTTGTGCCCGAGTTTGTCTCTACTTTGAAACTTTAGATTTGAAGATTTTATTTGCAATTTCCTTTTTATTAAACTATTTTTCTCTTGGTCCTAGATTCCTTTCAAAATAATAAGCGATTAAAGAATGAAACAAATTGTATGTTTCAATTGAAATGAATTTTGTGAACAAATTGCTATAGAAACAGTATTGAAAAATTTCTAGAAGATTTCTACTGTTAACTTGAATTTGCTACAGTAACTATTGTGAACAAATACTGTAACTATTTGCTACAGAAACTATTGTGAACTTTAATTTGCTATAGAACAAGTTGTGAACAAATTGCTATAGAAACGAAATTGCTATAGAACTAGCAACAATAACTAATACTATTTTAATTTTTTTTCTTCTTTGTAAAACAAATCAATAGTAACAACAAGTGCTTTGAAAAATGGTGATATAGCTCTTAAATAGCAGCAGCAAGTGCTTTGTGAAACAAATCAATAGTAACAGCAAGTGCTTTGAAAAATGGTGATATAGCTCTTAAATAGTAACAACAAGTGCTTTGAAAACAATAGTAACTATTTCAACTATTTGAACAATAGTAACGATTTAATTCTAACAATAAACAGTAAAATTTGTTTTTCTTTTAGAATAGAACAACAGTAAGTATTTTCTTAGTAACTATTTAAATTATCACAGACGAATAAACTCTTAGATTGTTATAAATTTTGTCTTTTACTTACTTAAAAATTTCAGAATACAAAAAATAAAATTAAACAATGTTACCGGCCTCTGGGAAGTCGTGCACGAAGCACTGCCCTAAGAGTTTATTCGGGATCTGTGTGCAGACGTTCCCGACGCTCCTATTGGTAAAACCCCCGCACTACCGGAATCTCGTTGCCGCACACGACTTGGAGAGAACGACCAGGACTTAGCTTTGTCCAGAGCTTGGAGATGTGGACGAAGAACAGAATGTTGACAGAGTTTTGGAGTAAGAAATTTTCGGAATGATTTTACAAAGAAATTAGCCCACATATATAATACTCATATGTAACGGTCTGAATTAATTCTCCTATTAATTCAGCCGTTACACAAAATGAATAATGAACCTGGACACAATAACGGTTCAGAAACATTCGTAACGTTCAGAAATTAATTCCAACGTTTAGAAAAATAAATGACAGAATTAAGAGGAGCAAAAAGGATTTTAGGGTCCCAGCCCGAACCCGAAGAGGAAATCGGATCGGCATTCGGCGCCCGCAGATGTGGGCGCGTACCCGCACCCGTTACGCGCGCTGAACCGAACCGAACCGAGCCGAGACGGGCCTGGCGGCGACGGCGGCGCGCGTGTGTGGCCCAAGGGGTTCCCCACACAATAATTTAATAGAGCAAAGGAGAGAAACTAATATATGTACATAGGAAGGCTTTGCCCCATCCGATGTGGGACTAAAGAAAGGAAGAGGAATTGAACTTTTGCAAGAAACAAACAAAACCAAAACCAACAATCCCCCCCCAAAAGATCAAGTTCCGAAACAGAGATAAGAGTGAAGTAAATAGAGAGAGAGAGAGCATCTGGACAGTAAAATACTATGCATAGATGAGATGGACTACAGCCTTGAATCTCACGTAGTGACTATTGCCTTAATCTGAAGAAGTGCTTAATGGACTATGCCTTGAATCAGACTTCTTGAACCAGATTTAGAAAAATAGCACACATAGTACGCTAGAGGTCCTTGATCTATCGGATGGCACTTTTAAATGGCCATGCACACTTTCCACATTCATGAGAGTTGTCTGGGATCGCCCTGTCCCATAGTCGCGGCCTTCACGACCTCTCATATAGGTAAGTCCTTAATGGTTGGTGATTTGAATCAACCTAGCATTACAGCTTGGACCTATTAAGAGTTTAAACTCATCATAACCATATCACACAGGAACACTGTCACCATAGGGATGGGGAGTCATTGTACACATGTACAGCCGCTTGGGCTTTATTTTAATGAGACTTTAATCTCGAGTCAGTGTTCCATAAAGTCACCTAAGTTCAGCTTGTTTCTACCAATTGAACCGGCTTCTTGGGATCTCCAGTCAGACTCGGTTGGGTTGCCACTGCTGGTGACTAACTTATGGGCTTAACCCCATCCCCCTCGATGATTCTAGGATCAAAGTCCTAGACAGACCCTTCGTCAAGTGATCTGCAAGGTTCTTTTCTGACTTTATATAGTCAAGAACCACATATTTGCCTAGTAGGCTTTTTATTGACTTGAAGCGCAGCTGCAAGTGCCTGTTCATCTTAGCATTCACAGAATCATGCTTTAGTAGTTCAATAACAGATTTATTATCATAATTTATAGAAATTGCAGGAACAGGACTAAGAGAAACAGGTATATGCATAATAAGATTTTTAAGCCATTCAGCTTCTGTGCAAGTTGTATCTAAAGCTATCATTTCAGAGTCCATTGTACTCCTAGCTATGATAGTTTGCTTACAAGAGCTCCAGGAGATTGCAGCTCCTCCTAGAGTAAATACATATCCAATAGTAGATTTTATATCATGTGAGTTGGTTACCCAGTTTGCATCTGAATAACCTTCTATGATATCAGGGTGCCTAGTAAAATAAAGTTTGTAATTTAGGGTGCCCTTGAGATATCTAAATACCCTATCCAAGGCAGTCCAATGTGACTGATTTGGGTTACTGGTATATCTGCTTAGTCTTCCAATAGCAAATGCAATATCAGGTCTTGTCCTGTTTGTTATGTACATAAGGGAACCTATCATCTGTGAATATTTATGTTGTTCCAAAGGTGATCCTTCATTCTTTTTCAGTACAATACTGCTGTCATAAGGAGTAAGGACAGGTTTCTTATCAAATAACTCAAAATTTTTTAGCATTTTTTCATTTGAATGTGCTAAAGATAGAGTATAACCCTCTTTGCCTTTGGTCACTTGCATTCCTAAAATTAAGTTGGCTTCTCCTAGGTCTTTCATATCAAACTGGCTAGATAAATAGTTCTTTGTAATATTTATCAATTCCAGTGATGAACCTAGGATAAGAATGTCATCTACATACAAGCATAAAATGACACAACTTTTACATGTACCTTTAGAGTATATGTATTTGTCATACTCATTTGACAAGAAATCATATTCATAAATTACTTTATCAAATTTGTTGTGCCATTGTTTGGGAGCTTATTTCAAGCCATAGAGGGATTTTACTAGTCTGCAAACTTTTTTTTCTTGACCTTTAGCAATGAAACCTTCAGGCTGGTCCATATAAAGTTCTTCCTCTAGATCTCCATTCAAAAATGCTGTCTTTACATCCATTTGATGGATTAGCATATCATGAATGGATGCTAAGGCCAAGAGAGATCTAATGGATGTGATCCTAGCTACAGGAGAGTAGGTATCAAAATAATCTAACCCTTTCTTCTGGGTAAAACCCTTAGCAACTAATCTAGCTTTGTATTTCTCTATAGTACCATCGGCTCTGAGTTTTTTCTTGAAAATCCACTTACAGCCTATTGGTTTATTGCCTAAAGGTAGATCTGTTAGAAACCAAGTGTTGTTCTCCATGATGGAGTTGTATTCACTATTAATGGCTTCTTTCCAGAATGGAGCATCAGGAGATGACATTGCTTCTTCATAAGTTGAGGGATCACCCTCTATCAAAAAAGTGAAGAATCCTTCTCCTAAATTTTTCTCAATCCTATTCCTTTTACTCCATCTTGGTTCTAAGTCTTGTTCAGAATGAGAGCTAGGTATTTGGACATGAGAACTAGTAGAGGGTATGGAGGAAGAGATTGAACTTCTATCCTTAAAGGGAAATATGTTTTCAAAGTAAACTGCATCTCTTGCTTCTATAATGGTATTGTTAGAGATTTCATTTACTTCTGAGTGAGTCACTAAAAATCTATTGGCATAGCTGTCTAAGGCATATCCTATGAAAACAGCGTCTACAGTCTTGGGACCAATCTTCCTCTTTTTAGGTTCGGGAATTCCGACTTTAGCAAGGCATCCCCAAACTCTAAGGTAATTAATCCTATGTGCTCTACCTTTCCACAGCTCATAGGGAGTCTTATCTTTTGACTTACTAGGAATCCTATTAAGAATGTAACATGCAGTTAAAAGGGCTTCTCCCCACAAGTTATCAGGAGCACCAGAGCTGAGAAGCATGGCATTCACCATATCTAACAGAGTGCGGTTCTTGCGTTCAGCAACTCCGTTAGACTGAGGTGAATATGGAGCAGTTATCTCATGAATTATTCCATGTTCTTCACAGAAGTTAGTCATTTCGTTTGAGGTATATTCTCCACCACGATCAGATCTAAGGATCTTAATCTTCCTTTCTAATTGATTCTCAGCTTCAGATTTGTAGACCTTAAATCTATCTAGAACTTCATCTTTGGTTTTGAGAAGATAGATATAACAATACTTTGAATAATCATCTATAAATGTAACAAAGTATTTTCTACCGCCTCTGGTCAAAATCCTATTTGAGTCACATACATCACTATGGATAAGTTCTAGAAGGTCAGAATTTCTTTCTACAGATTTGAAAGGCAATCTAGTGTGTTTGGCTTGAACACAAATCTCACATTTGTGTTTGTCATCTATTGGAGTCTTGGGAATAAGGTCTAAATTCATCATTCTTTTAATGGAACCTAGGTTCACATGACCTAGTCTGCCATGCCAAACATTTGAAGATTCTATATTGGAGACAATGAGAGAACAATCATACATTTTATTCATTGTACTTAAAATGAAAAGACCATCTTTTACAAAGCCTTTCCCTATAAAAGAGTCATGCTTAGAAAAAACTACTTTATTAGCCTCCATTACAATTTTGTATCCTGAGGCTACAAGAAGGGATCCACTAACTAGGTTTCTCCTGACAGACGGCACATGAAGAACATCATGAAGAGTTAAGATTTTTCCTGATGTCATCTTCAGGTTAACTTTTCCTCTTCCAATAATTTGTGCCGTTGAGCCATCTCCTAGGGTCACACCTCCTCCACTTGATTCCTGATAGTTTGAAAAACAGGAGCGATCAAACGAAACGTGAACATTAGCTCCAGAATCCAACCACCAATCATCAGAATGGTAAGAGAGGTTAATGAGGGGTTGAAAGCTTACAGACCTGAAGGAACTCGAAGAACCTTTGTGAAGCATGTTCGCTTCTGGTCTAACTGAGCCATTTCCTTTGTAGGAGGTCTGGACAGCTTCCTTCTTCCTATGGTAGCAGTTGGTGGTTAGGCTGAAAGTTTTTCTTCTTGAAGAAATTCTTTTTTGGGTTTATAAGAAAAATAGACTTGGGTTTTTCTTGGCCTTCTACAAGGTTTACCTTAGCTTTAGATTCAGTCTTAGGCTTAGACCTCAATCTAATTTGTTCTTCGGTTCTAATTTCTTTAGGACTTGATTGTAGGTAAGAACTCCTTGTGTATGGATAAGTTCCTTAGAAATATCAGACCAAGAGGGAGGTAACTTGTAGGTGGTCTTTGCTAATCAGTCTTAAAATCTTTAGTTTTTCAAGTGTTGATCAACTCAGGTTAGCTGTAGGGGCCGGTTCCCAGCTAGCGGTGGTCCGAAGACTCTTAAGTACCGTGTCGCTTAGGGTTGTTTACACCCGGTTGACAGAAGGACCCTTTCGGCTTGTGCCCGAGTTTGTCTCTACTTTGAAACTTTAGATTTGAAGATTTTATTTACAATTTCCTTTTTATTAAACTATTTTTCTCTTGGTCCTAGATTCCTTTCAAAATAATAAGCGATTAAAGAATGAAACAAATTGTATGTTTCAATTGAAATGAATTTTGTGAACAAATTGCTATAGAAACAGTATTGAAAAATTTCTAGAAGATTTCTACTGTTAACTTGAATTTGCTACAGTAACTATTGTGAACAAATACTGTAACTATTTGCTACAGAAACTATTGTGAACTTTAATTTGCTATAGAACAAGTTGTGAACAAATTGCTATAGAAACGAAATTGCTATAGAACTAGCAACAGTAACTAATACTATTTTAATTTTTTTTCTTCTTTGTAAAACAAATCAATAGTAACAACAAGTGCTTTGAAAAATGGTGATATAGCTCTTAAATAGCAGCAGCAAGTGCTTTGTGAAACAAATCAATAGTAACAGCAAGTGCTTTGAAAAATGGTGATATAGCTCTTAAATAGTAACAACAAGTGCTTTGAAAATAATAGTAACTATTTCAACTATTTGAACAATAGTAACGATTTAATTCTAACAATAAACAGTAAAATTTGTTTTTCTTTTAGAATAGAACAACAGTAAGTATTTTCTTAGTAACTATTTAAATTATCACAGACGAATAAACTCTTAGATTGTTATAAATTTTGTCTTTTACTTACTTAAAAATTTCAGAATACAAAAAATAAAATTAAACAATGTTACCGGCCTCTGGGGAAGTCGTGCACGAAGCACTGCCCTAAGAGTTTATTCGGGATCTGTGTGCAGACGTTCCCGACGCTCCTAGTGGTAAAACCCCCGCACTACCGGAATCTCGTTGCCGTACACGACTTGGAGAGAACGACCAGGACTTAGCTTTGCCCAGAGCTTGGATATGTGGACGAAGAACAGAATGTTGACAGAGTTTTGGAGTAAGAAATTTTCGGAATAATTTTACAAAGAAATTAGCCCACATATATAATACTCATATGTAACGGTCTGAATTAATTCTCCTAATAATTCAGCCGTTACACAAAATGAATAATGAACCTGGACACAATAACGGTTCAGAAACATTCGTAACGTTCAGAAATTAATTCCAACGTTTAGAAAAATAAATGACAGAATTAAGAGGAGCAAAAAGGATTTTAGGGTCCCAGCCCGAACCCGAAGAGGAAATCGGATCGGCATTCGGCGCCCGCAGATGTGGGCACGCACCCGCACCCGCACCCGTTACGCGCGCACCGAACCGAACCGAACCGGGCCGAGCGGCGGCGGCGGCGCGCGTGTGTGGCCCAAGGGGTTCCCCACACAACAATTTAATAGAGCAAAGGAGAGAAACTAATATATGTACATAGGAAGGCTTTGTCCCATCCGATGTGGGACTAAAGAAAGAGAGAGGAATTGAACTTTTACAAGAAACAAACAAAACCAAAATCAACAATAAATTTATAATAAAAAAATTTAACAAATTTATTTTCGTACGTATAATACACGTGTCCGTTACTAGTTTACTTAATGGATTTAGTTATCATCGATGAATTTCAGCTCCGATGAAATGCAGCCTTCCCTAGTTGATACCTACCTGTCTAAAGAGGAAAGAAATGAAGGGCCTACATGTACATATCAAGTGATCATCAACCACAGCATCATTACAATAATAACGTCACGTCTTGACTTACCACATCAATCCCCACAAGTTCAACTTTGTGCTGTTTTATAGCATGTAGGCTAGTAAATATGGGACACTTGCCACCCCAATACACATAGCTATGATTACAACAAATAATAATTGTAATTTTTTACAACATCGACCGACTCCTGGCCTAGGACAGCCAGAATGATAGTTCAGAATTCACAAAATAAAAGAGTCAAAAAAATTAATTTAAACATATATATACATTAATAATTCAAAAAATTTACTGTAGCGAAATAAATTTATATTAAATTTTTGTAAACGAAACAAGTTTGAAAAATTTGTAAAAAAAGTCATAGTCCGCCAACAGTGTTGGCGGAAAACACAATTACTGTACACGTAAGCAGCAAAAAAATTAAAAAAATTTAAAAAGTGGGCCCCACGGCCAATTTCCGCCAACAGGGTTGGCTGAAATTGGGGGGGGCCAATTTCAGCCAACTCTGTTGGCGGAATTTGGCCCCATGGGGCCCACGTTTTTTTTTTTTGGTTTTGTTTGGTTTGGTTTGGTTTGATTGGTTTTTTTCGTTGGTTTAGTTTAATTAGTTATATTTCTGTTTTATTTATTTAGTTTAGTTTAGTTTTGTAATTAGATTTAAGTAAAATTATTTTAACAAAATAAAATTAAAATAAATTAATTGGAAAGAAATATTTAGTATAAATTCCATCTAAAGCATAAAAGTTTTGTATAAATTCCATCTAAAGCAAGCATAAAAGCTTAAAAAAATTACGAAAAAAATATCAATATGAATTGGACGTTTATATTTATAAATATTATATTTTTATCGTAAATTTTTTCGTCGTTAACAGACGTTAAAATAATAATAATAATAATAATAATAATAATAATAATAATCTGTCGTAAGATTATTACGTCTGCCGTCGCAGACTTCGAACGACCATAAGTACTTGTTATGAAATCGTTTTTCGTTAAATAATAAGTCGATTTGTATGTTTTCGACGAGAGTAACACAAATCATGTAGAAAAAAAATTTATCCGAAACAAGACGCATATGTTACAGGCAAAAATATAAAATATAAAACTTCAAACTATCATAACTTTTGACTGGGAGATCGAAACAAGCTCCAGTTTGAGCCAAAATGACCGTATGGAAAAATACTTCAGGATAAACGTTTCACCGTTTGACGGACTTTGGAAAATTTTAGAATCGTCAAAAAACGATGTTTTGACCTCCAAATTTGACTTTCGGTAATATTATTTTTGAATATTTAAAATTTACTGTAGGAAAATAAATTTATATTGGATGTGGGGGCCCTCGGATTTAAAACGATGTTTCGATCTACAAAATTTTTTTTAGAAATATTTAATGTCTATTAAAAATTTAGAAATATTTAATGTCTATTCTAAATATTTCTTTCCTTCCAAATAATTTATTTTAATTTTATTTCATTAAAATATTTTTACTTAAATTTAATTACAAAACTAAACTAAACTAAATAAATAAAACAGAAATATAACTAATTAAAATAAACCAACGAAAAAAATCAATCAAACCAAACAAAAAAAAAACGTAAACCAAACCAAACCAAACAAAACCAAAAAAAAAAAACGTGGGCCCCATGGGGCCAAATTCCGCCAACTGAGTTGGCTGAAATTGGCCCCCCCCCCAATTTCAGCCAACCCTGTTGGCAGAAATTGGCCGTGGGGCCCACTTTTTAAATTTTTTTAATTTTTTTGCTGCTTACGTGTACAGTAATTGTGTTTTCCGCCAACACTGTTGGCGGACTATGACTTTTTTTTTACAAATTTTTCAAACTTGTTTCGTTTACAAAAATTTAATATAAATTTATTTCGCTACAGTAAATTTTCTGTTAATAATTTTATATCAAAAATAAAACTAGTATATATCATGGACATCTCTTAACACAAAACAATTATAGTGTAGTGGTTATTATATTATACTTGCATACTAGAGGTTCTAGGTTTAATTCTTGGTGGCAACATTTTTTTTAATCTACTTCTATTTCAGTTTTTTTTTATATATTATATATATGGGTCTTATTTTGAAAATTCGTCTAGACCCCCCATGTACTTAGGACCGGCTCTGCTTACAACCGCCACGATGATGGTTGACAATTGGTCTCCTCTCCATGTAGGATAGGAATGGAAAAAGGTGAGTCAATTAAGAACCGTCACGTAGGCGGTTGTAAAAGTTACAACCATTATTGGTTGTAAAATTGACATTGTTGTTTTAGATATGAGCAAATATTGATGATGGCTTTGGAAAAATAATTACAATTGCCAAGAAAATTTTTACAGTCTCCAAAAATTTTTAAGATTGGTTATCAAAACTATTCTTAATTTATTACAGTTTTAAAAACCAAAATTTATAACTTATTTTATAAATTAAAGATAATTTTGATAATCTACGTTAAATTTTTTTGGAATCTTTGGTAATTACAAAGGCAAATTAAGGATAAATAAGAATCATGCATGCCATTACAATCACAAATAATTTGATTAATAAGAATCATGTAGCCAACACACATACTATATCTGAATCAATAAGGTCCTTGAACGTGTAAAAAAATAGGTAGGTGAATTTTTGTCCGATGAAAATAAAATGCTTATATTTTTCTATTTTTATACTAGTTTTTGTCTGTTGAAAGTTGCTTCGATGTTTGGATATTTAATATTTATAACCCAAAAGTCAAATTTACACTCATAATAATAATAATAATAATAATAATAATAAATTGAAGATGTTACTAACAAAAAATAAAACTGTAACTTGTTAAACACACACAGAAGGTTGACAACGACGGAACGGTAGCGGAGATTGAGAGCGTTAGACTGTTAGAGTGACGAAAGGGAAGAGAATTTTGGCATTTTTTTCATGTCTGTCTAAGTAACTGACTTTTATCTCTTGATATTTTAGTACATGACGTTCAGATATCCTATAACAAAACAAAATATACATACTAAAAGGATTAGAATGAATTTGCTGAACTTTTATTCAAAATTGGATTTATATACATTAAATAATATTAAAAAAATTGATGCTAACTAAAATTTTAGGTCAGAAACAGCCGTTTCATGGATCTCATATAAAAATTTATTTGGTATGAATATATATATATATATATATATATATATATATATATATATATATATATATATATATATATATATATATATATATATATATACCAATTATTTAAACAAAATCAAAGAAAAAATATCTCGATATACCAATTATTTAAACAAAATCAAAGAAAAAATATCTCTTCTACTTTCCTTTCATTTTTGGAGTAATTGAATTGAGTGGATTAGGAGAGGAACCCTCCAATTTTTTTTTCTCTCTTACTTTTTTTCTTCCGTATCAAACATTAAGGGCCTTAATTTATTTTTTCTACCACTGTTTTCTGCTAGCAAGTGAAATCTTAGAGAGTAAACAATTTTCTTCTACCAAATGGAATCTTAAATAGTAAACAATTTTCTTCAAGCAAACATTAAGGCGCGTGGAGCAGTGCTACGTCGTCCGAACGGTGCGCGGATGCGATGCGGGTGCAGGTACTGTGATGGAGAATCTGGTGTGGCGCGGTACGGTACGGCTACGGCTGTGTGAGACTTCGGACCGGATGGAGCCTTCGGACCGGGATGTAAGCTTTCGGATTATGTGGGACCTTCGGGCTAGGGATTGTATATACAGGGATGCGATGCGGCGGGTGCAGGTGCGGTGCTGGTGTATCTGGTGCGGTGCGGTGCGGTAACGGCTGCGTGAGGCTACAGGCCGGATGGAACCTTCAGACGTGGAGCCTTTGGACTGGATTGGTGGTGCCTTCGGACCGGGATGTAAGCCTTCGGACTGGGTGGGACCTTCAGGCTAGGAATTGTATATAAAGACCTTCGGACTGGATTGATTATAAGCCTTCGGACTGAGTTATAGCCTCTTGAAGGGACCTGAATAAAAAATATATATACTTTCTGGATGAGCCAAAGCTGATGGCTTTGTGCAAAGGCAAAACAAGAATCTCGCATTCGCAATCAAGGACTAATTTGATTCCAGATCTCACATAATCTTCATCTTCATCATGATCATCCACAACTATTTGTGGGACCTTCGGACTAGGAATTGTATATAAAGAACTTGATTGGTTATGAAAGTCTTCGGACTGAGTTGTAGTCTCTCTAAGGGATCTGAATAAAAAATATATATACTTTCTGGATGAGCCAAAGCTGATGGCTTTGTGCAAAGGCAAAACAAGAATCTTGCGTTCGCAATCATGGACTAATTTGATTCCAGATCTCACATAATCTTCATCTTCATCCGGGTCGGGATGTAAGTCTTCGGACTGGGTAGGACCTTCGGGCTAGGGATTGTATATAAAGACCTTCGGACTGGATTGGTTATAAGCCTTCGGACTGAGTTGTAGCCTCTCGAAGGGACGTGAATAAAAAAATATATATATATATACTTTCTGGATGAGCCAAAGCTGATGGCTTTGTGCAAAGGCAAAACAAGAATCTTGTGTTCGCAATCATGGACTAATTTGATTCCAGATCTCACATAACCTTCATCTTCATCCGGGCCGGGGTGTAAGCCTTCGGACTGGGTGGAACCTTCGGGCTAGGGATTGTATATAAAGACCTTCGGACTGGATTGGTTATAAGCTTTCGGACTGAGTTGTAGTCTCTCAAAAGGACATGAATAAAAAATATATATACTTTCTGGATGAGCCAAAGCTGATGGCTCCTGTGTAAAGGCAAAACAAGAATCTTTCGTTCGCAATCATGGACTAATTTGATTCCAGATTTCACATAATTTTCATCTACATCTGGGCCGGGATGTAAGCCTTCAGACTGAGTGTAACCTTCGGACTAGGAATTGTATATAAAGACCTTTGGACTGAATTTGTTATAATTCTTCGGACTGAGTTGTAGACTCTCGAAAGAATCTGAATAAAATATATATATATATATATATATATACTTTCTGGTTGAGCCGGCTCTGTGCAAAGGCAAAACAAGAATCTTGCATTCGCAATCATGGATTAATTTGATTCCATATCTCACATAATCTTCTTCATCATCATCATCATCATCATCATCCACAACTATTTTATTTTTAGTCTCAACTCTCGTGTATGGGAGTGACACTTAAAATATCAATGAAAGATCAATTGAAAAGCCTTCAAGAAAAAATATTGCATGCTCTCAAAGCAAATGACAACTTTTGACAACCACCACTCATTTTAAAATTTTAACACCGCGACCTCTGGTCTCACTAAAGTATTGAATTCAACTGAACTGAAAAAAGATGTTTCAGCATCCATTAAAAAATAAAAATCATGAACAAATACTTTGAGCAATCAAGTTCCTCTAAATATGTGGAAAAAAAAATTAATTCCATAAAAATTTGAATTTTTTTATGAAAAAATTAATTTGGTGTTTGATTGTCATTATTTTTCAAGATAATCATTTTTCATAAAAAATTGATATTTTTCTATGGAATGGATAAGTTTCATTTTACGTCATTTTGGAGAAAAATAATAAAAATTATAGTTTTTTGGAAAATAATTTCATGAAAAATATAAGCTATCGAACACTAGAATTGATGAAAAAATTGTGATGAAAATATTTTTTCATAAAAAAAAAATGCCCAATCAAACACAACCTAAAATTTTGAAGATGGGCCAAATTCGGCTATGTAAATTCTTAATTGAAAGGGCCCATAAAAAGCCCAAAATAATTTTAAGTTCTGACTTGTAACGTCGAGGTCCACAAAAAGCCAAATATACTCTCAAATTGAGCTGTACATCGATAAATCTTGTGTGTGTTATCTCTCTTAATTTATCTTCTCTTCCATTTTTTATTTTATTCTCATCTCATCACAAAAACTAAAAGTGTCTTGTCTTTCCCAACAGTGGTATCCGAGCAAGGTTGCTAATCTTCTTGTGTTGAGATGGAGACTCCCATTGGTGGCATTCGAATGATCATCTTGAATGGCCGCAATTGGATGATATGGAAGGCGAAGATGTTGGACCTTCTTTATTTCCAAGACCTTTACGCACCGGTTGAAGGTGATTCTTCCAAGCCGGAGACCATGACGGCGGAAGATTGGTAGAAGCTCGACCGGAAGACCATCGGCACCATTAGACAATGGGTGGATGACACTATGTTCCACCATGTGTCAAATGAGACTTCGACGAACAGCTTGTTGAAGAAACTTGAAGATCTCTACGAGAGGAAGACCGCCGACAACAAAGCTTTCTTGATTCAGAAGCTTATCAATCTCAAGTTCAAGGAAGGATATTCCATATCTGAACATCTGAATAAAATTCAATGTATTGTTAATCAGCTTACAACTATGAAGATGGTGTTGAACGACGAGCTTCAAGCTCTTCTTTTGCTTAGCTCGTTACCAGATAGTTAAGAAACTCTGGTGGTGTCTCTTAGTAACTCCGCACCTGACAGAGTTGTATCCATGCACCAAGTTACAAGCAGCCTCTTGAATGAAGAAATCCGGAGAAAGTCCTCCGGATCCTCTCATTTTCATGCCCTTATCACCGAGAATATGGGAGGAGCAAAAGCCGACAGCTACAGAACTGAGACAAATTGAGAGAAAAATCAAATGCTAGGAAGGACATTAGTTGCTATCACTGCGGGAAGAATGGCCCCATAAAATGGAAATACCGCAAGCTCAAGCGAGAACAAAATGAAGGAAGGACCAATGAGAAGCAAGAAAAGAATAAAAGTGCAGCTGTTGCCAGTGACAATAAAATTGTGCTTTTCTCGGCATGTGAAGAAGGCTGTGCAAATCTCACTTGCCAAGACTCGGAATGGGTAATTGATTCTGGTGCCTCCAACCATGCTACTCCCCGGAAGGACTACTTCACCTTACTTCGTGAAGGTAACATTGGAACGGTAAAAATGGGTAACAAGAACTCTTTTCAAATTCTTGGCATTAAAAATATTTGTGTTACCACTAAACTTGGAACAAAGATGGTTCTAAAAGATGTTAGATTTGTGTCCGATCTTCGTCTCAATCTTCTCTCTACCGGCAAGCTTGATGAAGAAGGATACACAAGCAGGTTTGGTAAATGATGCTGGAAGCTTACCAAAGGATCACTTGTACTAGCGAGAGGAAAGAAGTGTTGCACTCTCTACAAGACTCAGTTCCACTTAGAGAATGATGAACTTAAAACAGTGGAAGGTACCTCTATGGATTTGTGGCACAAGCGGCTTGGCCACATAAGCAAGAAAGGGCTACAAACTCTCGTAAGACGACAACTACTTCCATCCATGCAAGGTATAACACTATCCCACTGTGATCATTATTTAATTGGAAAACAACACCGGGTAGCTTTTGTTAAAAATTATAACAAAAAATAAACCGGCATATTGGACTTAGTCTATTCAGATGTGTGCGGACCCATAAATGTAAAAATCTTTAGTGGTGCCTCCTACTTTGTGACATTCATAGATGATGCATTTAGAAAGGTGTGGGTGTATGTTCTAAAAGCCAAAGATCAAGTCTTTGAATTTTTCAAAGACTTCCATACTAAAGTTGAAAGAGAAACCGGGAAGCTCTTGAAGTGTATTCACATGGATAATGGTGGTGAGTATACTTCAAAGATGTTTGAAGACTATTGTTCTAAATATGACATTAGACACCAAAAGCATGTCCCCCACACACCACAATATAATGGGATTGCAGAAAAAATGAACTGCACAATTGTGGAAAGGATAAGGAGTATGATATCATTGGCTAAATTACCAAAAATATTTTGTGGAGAAGCAGTGTGAACGACCTGCTACTTGATAAACTTGTCCTCCTCAGTTCCTTTGGATGGAGATATTCCAGAAAGGATTTGGAGTGGAAATGTTATTTCCTATTCCCACTTGCGTGTATTCCGGTGCAAGGCATTTGTGCATGTATCTAAGGAGAAAAGAATAAAAATTGATAATAAAGCCATTCCATAGATCTTCTTAGGATATGGAAATGATGAATTTGGATATAGGTTATGGGATCCTATAAAGAAGAAAATTGTGAGGGGCAGAAATATTGTATTTCGTGAAGATAAAACACTTGCTGATTTTGAAAAAGAAGAAAAGCCACAAAATACTCACATCGTCCCAGATCCAATTTTCACACTAGTTGTTTTTCCTTCTCCTATGCCAAAAAATAATGATTTCCAAGATATGCAGGAAGAAGAAGAAATTACAGGTTCCCCAGGTTCTGATCTGGGGGAGCATGAACACGCAGAGACATCACATATGGATCAGCCACCAGCACCTCAGTTGAGACGGCCGAAGAGAGAACGATAACCCTCAACTAGATATCCTGCTTCAGAGTATACTATGGTGACAGATGCAGGTAACCAGCAAGTTTTCATGAAGCATAAGTTCATGAAGATCGTGCCAAATGGAAGAAAGTCATGCAAGAGAAAATGGATTCCTTGCATAAGAACCACACTTATGACTTGTTGGAGCTACCGAAGAACATAAAAGCCTTGAAGAACAAATGTGTGTTCAAAATCAAGAAAGAAGGAAATAGCCAAGTCAAGTACAAAGCTCGTCTCGTGGTGAAAGATTTCAGTCAGAAGTAAGGCATTGACTATGAAGAATTTTTTTCCTATTGTGAAGATGCCTTCTATTCTAGTTATTCTTGGTCTTGTTGCTTCTCAAGATCTTGAAGTGGAGCAGTTAGATGTGAAGACTGCATTCCTCCATGGTGATTTGGTAGATAAAATCTATATGGAGCAGCCCAAGGGTTTCAAGGTAAATGGCAAGGAACACTTGGTTTGCAAATTGAAGAAGAGCTTGTACGAGCTCAAGCATGCACCGCAATAGTGGTATAAAAGGTTTAATTCTTTTATGCTTGACCATGGGGTACAAAAAAAATCTACAGATCATTGTATTTATATCCATAAGTTCTCTGATGATGATTTTATTATTCTTTCTCTATTTGTTGATGATATGCTTGTTGTTAGAAAAGATATGTTTAGGATTTACAGATTGAAGAAAGAGTTGAGCAAGTCCTTTGACATGAAGGATTTAGGATCAACACAACATATATTACGAATGAAGATTTCTCGGGACAGAAGTACGAGAAAGTTGTGGTTATCACAAGAAAGATACATTGAACGTGTTCTGGAGAGGTTCAATATGTTAAACTCTAAGCAAGTCAGCACACCGCTAGTAGCTCATTTTAAGCTAAGTGCACAACAAAGCCCTTCAAGTGAGAAGGAGGAGATGAAGAGCATTATATTTGTCTCGGGCGTCAAAATTTTGATGTATTACATGGTTTGTACATGACCCGACATAGCACATGCAGTTGGAGTGGTAAGTTATTTTCTTACCAATACTAGTAAAGAACATTAGGAAGCAGTAAAGTGGATCCTAAGATATCTTAGAGGAACCTCTAAATATTCTCTATATTTTGGAGATTGCAAACCTATCTTAGAAGGTTACACTGATTCTGACATGGAAGGTGAGTTGGACAAAAGAAAGTCCACATCGAGATACTTATTTATCTTTGCAGAGGGAGCCATATTATGGCAATCAAAGATGCAGAAGTGTATAGTATTATTGTAATAACCTGTTCCGCTCAAGCGGACAGTCAATTCAAATGGCGAAAGTGCAACGATCTGACCCGCTTTGCTCAACGAGAAGACTCGTTTGAGGCAAAGGATTTTCTGACTTGGCCTTTCAGGAGTTCCAACTTAGGCTTTCAGAGGTTTGCTCGGAGTATTGCTCGACTGAGATGAATCATCGCTAAGGTAGATGGCTACAATGAATTTGTCCTTGCTTAGCCAGCGCACTTAAAAATATTGATGATATATGCTAGTCGTTAGGTGAATCACCACCTGCATGTTAATAAAGAAGACAACGCACCTAGCTAAGGGAATAATCCCAACTTGTATTGCTTGTGTTAGAACATGGAAATGGAACTTTGCTTATAAATGGACCCTCGCATGCTACCTTTGCCTTGTGTAATTAGACCCCGCTATGCCTCGAGTAGAACATTATACTCTTCGTAGTGCACTGTTCACTTATTTACACTGCACGTCCCTAGATTATGTCACTCGGTATATCCCTTTACGGTTTCATTCCTCGCTTTACCTATAGACCATGCCAACGTAAATGCTTATGTTTTCATAAAATGCATGCTTGCCTGCTTATATGTTAACTTGTACTCGTTGCCTCGTCTCAATGTTGGCACACGAAATTATGCCACAATCAAGTAACGCTATCCGTATCGTACATGCATTTAGTTAGCCAGAAGACTATCGAATAGTCCTTCTGTGCAATATGAACCTGTAAGTATCTAGGACTGTTAGGTCGCCAAGGCAGTCCCCGAACCAGGGAAATGCATCAAGTCAAGTTTAACTCTGAACGGGAATCATGTTAAGTAAAAGCATAAGAATCACAGCTCGTGGAGCAAAGTTCGTTGATAAATTGAATCAGGAATTATCTTGTTATGTTGTGAATCTGGAATGACCCAAGACTTGCATGGTCACGGACAATTCATGCACGAGGTATCTGGTTTCTCGGACGATCAACGGAGCACCGGGATCGTACCGGCCTAGGAGGAATGACTGGTGTATTGCAGGATAAAGTCGGTTATGGTATGCGACTCCGTCTTGTCGGGAAATATACGGTATTCGGGCCTTGGTAGGGCATACTACCTTGGACTAGCCGTCTACCTACGATAGTCATTTGTATCGACGGGACGGCGTGCAATGGCTCTTCGGTATCATCTGTCCTCCTGTGAGTTGCTCGTTTTGTATCAAGCGTTGTACCCCGTTCCGTCATGAGACTATAAATCTGGTCCTTTATGGCTAAGCCAGTGACCTTCTGTTCATATAGATAAGTCATCCTCGTTAGCGGCAATATACGTGCGAGTCATTGCATCGCATCCAATAAATCTAAAATAGCTGAACGATATGAGTATGAGACACTTGTGTGTAATTGAAACACTTGAACATCTTATGCTAATACCTGATAATCTGTGAAATCGTGCACCCGAAACATAACCTTGCTCACGACACTTGTGTTTGCATAGGCTATTGCCCCTAAATTTAGTAATAAATGCTTGTGCTTGAATTAACTTGGTTTGTCTTGGACAGGTAAGGACGGATGGTAAGTTGGTAAGTCTCGTCGTGTTCCTTATATTGCACGGCGCACTGCCATACGAGTTAGGCTTTACATCATTATCATAAAACTGATCCTAAGGAAAGACTAGAAAGATAACTTAATAGATGGTGCACGGAACCTATATAACGTGTTTAGATTTGTCGAGCGGGCGAGTAGCCTCCCCACCAGTGCATTCATGTACTGATAACCCACCAGATTGCTTGCAAGGTCCGAAAGAACCTCGTTCGGTGCGGATGCCTCCTTCGTACGTGTGAAGGCGCATAGTTCACTCCGAAGCCTTGGAGTGTTGCGTCTGAAACTGAAGCACATATACAAGATATAATGTTGGAACATCGCCTATACATCATTCCATAAATGTAGCCACTTGGCACGCTTTTACTGTTTCAGAGAGAGGCTTGAGCGATTTGTAATCTCGGGCAAGCGCTGCCCATAACACTTGTTCAATATCAATAAAGAGCTTATTTTATTTTTATACTTGTGTTATTCAATGCTTCCTCTATTGACGACTCTGTGAACCTGTTACCAATTGCCTATGCGTTTATTATTCCGCTGCACTCGGACAATCTGTGCGACTCTGTGGCTTAGACCTCTTACCACCTTCATGGACCACGGCCTTGCACGGGCGCAGCTTACGCTCGTGCGGCATCACGTCCAGATAGGTCAAGCGATCGTCTCGCGGGAGCACGGGCACGATGATTCGTGCCTAGCGGGGACGGTCGATTGCAGGCGGTAGATCGGGGCGTGACAATTATCGTATCGATATTGTTCGTGAGACATTGTGTGGGAGAATACCAAATATGTATGTGGTCAATCCCTAAATCGATTAATGTGGATATATGTCATACACTTCACATATCAATATGTCGTAACCTTATTGTGGATTGTAATCGCATTGATGAGTCATATTACCCTAGCCGACCGCATACTGAAAACGATATTCCATTCACACTAACTAGTCTCTTCACATGATTAGATTTTAGTATATATCTAGATTTTATTTCATATAATTTCTTGCAACACTTTTGTTTACTTGTCATTTCTTATTATACTTCCTTCTTGTGTAGCTTTAATTTATATTGTGTAACATTTATATGTAATTGTACTTTGCTCCATTTCTGATTGGATATGTTGACATTTTAGGCGAGAATGACATTTATCCTATCTTCTACGGTCCACATGAGGACTTAGTAGACGAGGGTTTGGATGCTGACCTAGATTAGGATGGGAACCATGGAGGGGTATAGTTTCACCTAGCACCTAGTATATCTTCTTAGCTATTTGACCGGATTTTTCCCCAAAGAACTTCTATTTATGGCATGTATTATATTTAGGATCTTAGACTTGTGCGATACTTGATATTTTAGTTATTTCATATTATGGGATTATATTCTGTTATTTTATTTACCTACATAGTTTCTTACTGTGATTGGGTTAGATTATTATGTTATGAATATGTATACTTGGTTGAAAATATGGTATTGGGGTATAGACAACGTACTATTGTTGATGTCGCGGCATAGACTTGACGTACTCGTGTATTAATACCCGATTATTCGGGGGCGGGGTATGACACGTAGTGTCCAAAAAATGATCTACTAGGACCATATTGGTTTATCTATGCTATCGCTATGAATGGTACTAATTTACTACATTGGCACGGGCACGACATGTGTGGGACCAATGGTCTTTCCGTCGCAACGATATAAAATGTTGGGGGAGAATAAGTAGATGTAAAAGCAATATTCTTCTTCCTAAAGTTTTCAGCCCCGGATCCAAACATTCTTATTTTCATGGTTTCGGTGTGGTCTGTTCTGATGTCTCTCCCTTTCCGTATGGTTGGATTTTTCCTTCTTGTTGTGGCCCTTATTCTGATTTTCTTGTTTTTTGGCATTCGAAATATCCTCTGTTGGCTTCAAGCAATGGGATGGCTTTCGCACCAGTGGTGCAGGTCTTATGATTTTTCATCAAGAGTTCATTATTCTTTTCAATAAGTAACATGAAATTAAGTAATCAACTTTGAAAACTTTGTGAAATTTCTCTCTATATTGTTGCATGAAAAGTATGTAAGATACATAGAAGGTCTTCTCCAGGAGGTCATTCTCAGTTAAGTCCTTACATAATTCATGAGTGATCGGATATGACAAACTTCAGAGTTGTACTTGTTCACAGCTTTAAATCCTGGGAACAGATATATTTTTCAGTCATACCTCGCTTTTGAAAAGTAGACTAGACGTCGATGGATGGTCAAAAAATCTTCGAGAGCCACCCAGAGAGTCTGTGCTCCTCTTCAACGAGGTATTCCTTCTGCATTCCATCTCGCATATGTGTGCGGATGAATATCATTGTGATCTTCATCCATTTTATTATTGGGCTCAATGGTTTCTCTCATATTCTTTGTCGTGAGGTGGAGCTTAATATCTTGTACCCACTTTATGTAGTTTCTTCCAGAGACTTCCAATAAAGGTAAAATCTAGCTTGATCAGGTTTGACACTGCATTAGAGGAAGAAAAAAGATATTAGAGCTTCAGGTTTTAACGAAATCAGATTAATTATGTGAAAATTCTAGTTTTAACATGTAATGGTGAATTCAAGTTTGTATGTTGGGTTCTTATTAACTTCGAGCAGAATAGAATATAAATTTTAAGAAGAAATAGTCTTCCTGCACCATAGATGTAGTTAGAAACCATGAGTTTCAAATGGTATACCAATGTTAGGCAGTAGTACGCCATATTATTTTCTTTCGCGGGACGACGATTCTGTGGGCCCTGGTTCCACAAAGCTGCGTTATTCCGTGGAGAAGTTTCGTGGGATTGCTCTATTTTTGCTGTTCCTCCATTTTGCAGTGTTGACGTCCTTTGTTGGGTTTGCTTTTGGCAAATTCTAAGCCTTTTGCGGCATTTGGTTCAGAAAAATTTCTAAACATTCTGGAACGTTTGCTTCTGGCAAATTTCTAAGACTTCTGCATGGTTATGTTTCAATGGAGCTCCCATTGGCCATGAGGCTACTCCACACCATGGAGGAGTCGGTCACAAATCCCTGAAGATTAAATCAAATTGATTGTACTCAGTCAATTAGCACTAAATACTGCTCTATACAGTTACATACTGCAACTGTTGATACCGTATTAATTATTGTATTTGTCGATGCAATAATTTAACTTGTCACTATCTTGATGTCAACTTCTTCTTTTTGGTTCGTAATTTTTAAAGGCGGCTACTAATCCGATATTAAGTTGTATCCATCATCAATTGTTTTTCTATGGAATGATTTCCAGAAATAAAACCAGGAAAATTAATTTAAAAAATGTATTTATTGAATACCAAGATTAAGTTAGGTGACAGGACCTAATCCGGACCCACACAGTATGCAGTTGGATACAAATTCATTTTTTAGAAAAATTATTGTATGTGTCGGATACGGCACATCTTTCATATACGAATTATTGAATTACCATGGAAATATGTGTCTGTACATATTCCTATAAAATCTAACGATTGAAAAAAAAATGTACTGCATTCGATCAATACAATAATTTTTCCACCAAAAATGATTCAATACGTGACATAATAGAATTTGCTAAGACTTTAAAAATATAGTTACTTGGCATTCCATTTGACCCAAAAAAATATCTAAAGTGAACCTTTCTTTTGTCTAAAATCGTCTTAACATCTTTCTTGATTTTAGAAAATTATTGTTGATACAGAAAACATTCACAAAAGTCTTCCCTTTCTTTTGAGACAACATTTACACAACTCACCCATTATTTAGCTTCAATGAGAGAAGTAAAATTTGCAATATTTTAACAATTCTGTACTTACACTTTTTTAAAATTAATGTTAGAAATAAATAGAATTAGTTTGTAAAATCTTGTATTTGTATGTAACTCCCTTCCCCTTCCCCTTCTCACTTATTCTTCTTAATCTCAATGGTTTTTCATCATATTTGAATATATTAATCAAGGAAAACTTTTCTAAATATCTCCAAGGGGATGTTTTTTTCTTCTTCTCATAAATATATAATGCTAGCATTTTAAGGTGTTGATCACACTATATAGTACTGCTAATATTTTAAAATACAATTGTTGTTTGTTTTACAAATATATAATGCACCTTAATGTGTTGTTATTTGTTTTTCATAACTTTAAAGTTCATTGTAAATAATATAAATATATAAATCGACTATTTTGTCCTCAAATATTATAACATCATTTTAAACATAAATTCGCTAGTATAAATGATAAAATGTAAGTTTACCATCAAATATTTTCCTTAACATAACATAAAATTATTTCATCCTTAAGGACACCTTCAATATAACAAACATAATTTATTCAATAATTTGAAACTAGTTTTATTTTGAACCAAAAATAAATTAAATCTTAATTCTTAAGCCATATGTCCATTTTGGACACTGAAAATTATTTGATAATTTATAAAGTTTGGACATATTTTATACAACTTAAAAAAAAAAACAGACGAGAGGATTATGATTGTTTGGACATATTTTATAATAATTAAATTTGTTGAAAGTTACACTGATTAATTTTTGTACTTACAAGCTAAGTGATAAATTATACCACCATAATCTTAAGTTGATAGTTCCGCACTTATTTAAGTATTTAAAGTACTCAATATTATATGGTAAAAATATACACACCATCTAAGTTTGACATTTTGGCATGGGGCCAGGGGCGGAAGGACACTATGGGTGCACTGGGCTGTAGCCCAGTGCAAGAAAAAAAAAAGCTAATAATTTTTTTTTTATGTAAAGTGGTTAGCTCAGTGCAACTGTACAAAGAAATTCGACCGGATGTTCAAGTTAGCAAATAGTAACTGTATGTTCAAAACAAAATTTTGAAGTGAGCAACTAGGCCCCGACCTCTCCAATCCAAGACTCCATCTCTCTTCCTCTCTTTCCAGACTCCCTCTTCTCTCTTCAGTGTTCTCCAACACGGCAACATCCCGACCCCGAGTGATCGAGTCCCGTCGTCCCGACTTCCAGAATCTCGGCTGTAGGTGTCGCGCCCCGATCCCGTAGGGGCCGATCGTCCTCGCTTGGTCCCTACGGAACCGTTCGTCCTCGCTTGGCCGCGGTGCCGTGCAAGCCTAAGTTGCGCTTGCACCAGGCAACGTACCTGCACAAGACACAAGATAGACAAAAATATACATATATAGGCACAGAGTAAAATGCAGAGAACCAAAGTTGAACACATTTGATAGCACACAAAATACTTTCATTTTATTGAATACTGAAGATTTGGATTACAAAGTGCTTGCTTGGCTGAGTTACAAAATATGCCTTAGAAGGCTTACAACTCTTTTTACATTCCCAAAACTAGCCACAACGCCCATTACATTACATCCTTGTAGTAGGACCAAAATAACAAAACATCTAGTAGAAGAGGAGTAGCCCACTGGAGAGGTAAGCAACGGTGGAAGCAACACAAACACAGTCCTATGGAAGGGTGCGCACAAGCTGATTCAGGTTGAGGATGCTTGCCAAACTCTCGCTTCCAGTACCTGGATATTTGCCCACAAACGTGGGTCAGTACTACCACATGTACTAGTGAGCGACCGTGGCCAAACTCACCTTAGAAATTCACACTAAATAAAGCATATGAAGCTAGCATTATTAGGTGGTCTTTCTGGTTGTCTAGTTTCATTTTTATTTTAACAATTCATGCAAGAAAATATAGACAATATATAGCATATGCATATGATAATCTTACCCACGGCCGAGCGGTTATCCCTGCAGCAGACACACAAGTTAGTCACAATTTATATATGTGTATAAACTTATGTATCAATCTTCTGATGTCACAAACGATAGGTATGCAAGAAGGTAAACCTAGCATGTGCCCTATCTATATGACGGTCCATGAGTTTTTCCATTATTGGACAACAACACCCCCCAAGATCCCGAAGGACCGGACGTCAGGGTGCTTACACAATCCCTTCCGGACCGACCGATTCCCAGTGCCCCAGAAACCGATCGAGAGACTATTACCTTGTGCACAAGTTGTCCGAGACCCATGCATGGCAAGCAAACATTTATAAATCAACTCTTAGGATGCACAACATTAGCAAGCATATAACAATCCAATAGCCACACCTCCCAAGATCCCGTAGGACCGGACGTCAGGGCGGACTACTAGACTCATCTTCTTTTACACTTGACACAAACACTAACCATGAATGTTCAATGCACGATATAGTGATGCAACAAGTAAGTAAGGGGCAACATTTAACTGAAGTAAAGCAGAACTCTATTTATAGCATGCAGTTCATTTCTTAGCTTATCTTTTTAGTGAGGCAACATTTAGTGAACTAGAGATTCTTTTCATTTAGGTATGTGAACTGAAAGACTCATCGAAGGGCCTAAGCCACTCACCAAATGAATCAAACGAGAGGATGGGGAAGCCTTAAGCGACGTTCACTCTTTGGTTATGCGTCCTAAAAATGCAACAATACTTGGTTAGCATACTTCGATCTCTTTCCCTTACGATTCGAAAAGAACGCGCAAGCGAGAAGGCAAAATCATGAAAACCAAGTCATCGAAAGCAACTCAAAACACAAAGCAACACAAAACCAAAAAGCAAAGCAACCAACGAAAACTCTTGGACTTATTTTAATAGAAGCCGTTCGATTAATTCGAAGGGTTCATTGCACTTCGTCCGTGTTGATTTGGCGGTAAGGTTTCCCCGAGACTCGATTCTCAACCGAGTCGAAGCAGCTTAGTGTTCCATAAGTAACCATTTGGAGCAGGGCGTTACATACTACCCCACTGAGAAGAAGTTTCGTCCATGAAACTTAATAAATCAAGAAGGCGATATACGATGCATCAAGAGATCAAAGGAAACAGACTCACCAATATCGTGTCCACTCTCATCACGCTCAATATTCAACTGATATACTCTTGGCCTTCTTATCTGATCAGTTGGGTCAAGAGCAGGACCCGGAGGGGTATGAGTTTCTACACCTGAATCATCCCCTGGGTTCTCAGTGACTTTCCTCTTCAGGCAATTTCGAGACTCGTGGCCAGGTTGCCCACACTTATAGCACAGCCTATTGAAGGCATAACAGGTTTCTTTTATGTGACCAGTACGACCACAATGACTGCAAACTTTTTCGCGCTTCTCACCCGCATTGGCCTGTTTCTCGGGATCTGTTTTCTTCTCGCCATTGTGGTATCGTTTAGTATGAGGGTTTCGAGGAGCGGGTGCCTTCTCCGCAGCACCTTGCGGCGTAAACTGCTCATTCTGTACCGCTGCCTCAAATGCTTGGATGTACGTTTTGCACTCCCGGTTCATAATATCTTTTCTCAGATTATCGTTTAAGCCTTTTATGAACCGATGTGTGCGGGCTCCCTCGTCGGGAATCATCGAACTAGCGAACTTAGCAAGCTTAGAAAATTCTGACTCATAATCTTCGACGGACATGTTCCCTTGCTTAAGTTCGGTAAACTCGTCTTCTTTTCTCTGCCTGACAGCTGATGGAAGGTAATGTGCAAGGAATGCTTCCTTGAACATTTCCCAAGTGATCCTACCGTCCTGATGCTTGGTGGCGAGGTCTGCTTTCTTGACTTCCCACCAATCGTGTGCACGTAACCGCAGCTGCATATCTGCACACGCCATCCTCTTGTTCGCAGGTATTGAAGCAAAGCTAAACAAGCTCTCCATCTTTGCGACCCAGTCCATCAACTTATCCGGCGTGGTCCTGCCTTCAAACTCCGGAGGGTTCAACTTCAGAAACTCAGCGCCTTTAAAGGTAGACTTTTCGGCCGTGCGATGAGGCTCATTTGTTTCTGCTAATCCTGCGTCTTGAGGCATGGTCAGGGCAGTCACAGGTGTTGCGGCTGTTCCCGATGCACCACTGTGTGCTACTAGTGTTGTCACAATTTGAGTCAGGGAGTCAAGCTGTTTTTGTTGTGCCAAGGCTCTAGCATCAGCTCGTTGCTGTTGAGCCTCGAATCGTTCTTGTTGCGCAGTATGACGATCATTTTGATTCTGTAGCATTGTAATCAGTCTATCTATTTGATCATCGCTCACGCTAGCTGCGCGCGATGTCTCAGGGTTACTAGCACCTATTTTTGTCATCTTTACTGCAAAAGAGAGTAGCTTGCATTAGTCTCATAACGTATTATGGACTTATTGCATGGGACGTTGGGTTTTTCACACTCTTAGGGACCTTTCATACTCTCAATTTACTTCTTATAGATTCGAAATCAAATTTTGAAATTCGAGACTTTTGAAATCGCTTGAAAACTTATATCATTTTCGAAAAAGATGTTTGAAGAGACCAAGGACGTAAAGTCGTGCTCTGATACCACCTGTCGTGCCCCGATCCCGTAGGGGCCGATCGTCCTCGCTTGGTCCCTACGGAACCGTTCGTCCTCGCTTGGGCGCGATGCCGTGCAAGCCTAAGTTGCGCTTGCACCAGGCAACGTACCTGCACAAGACACAAGATAGACAAAAATATACATATATAGGCACAGAGTAAAACGCAGAGAACCAAAGTTGAACACATTTGATAGCACACAAAATACTTTCATTTTATTGAATACTGAAGATTTGGATTACAAAGTGCTTGCTTGGCTGAGTTACAAAATATGCCTTAGAAGGCTTACAACTCTTTTTACATTCCCAAAACTAGCCACAACGCCTATTACATTACATCCTTGTAGTAGGACCAAAATAACAAAACATCTAGTAGAAGAGGAGTAGCCCACTGGAGAGGTAAGCAACGGTGGAAGCAGCACGAACACAGTCCTATGGAAGGGTGCGCACACGCTGATTCAGGTTGAGGATGCTTGCCAAACTCTCGCTTTCAGTACGTGGATATTTGCCCACAAACATGGGTCAGTACTACCACATGTACTGGTGAGCGACCGTGGCCAAACTTACCTTAGAAATCTACACTAAGTAAAGTATATGAAGCTAGCATTATTAGGTGGTTTTTCTGGTTGTCTAGTTTCATTTTTATTTTAACAATTCATGCAAGGAAACATAGACAATATATAGCATATGCATATGATAATCTTACCCACGGTCGAGCGGTTATCCCTGCAGCAGACACACAAGTTAGTCACAATTTATATATGTGCATAAACTTATGTATCAATCTTCTGATGTCACAAACGATAGGTATGCAAGAAGGTAAACCTAGCATGCGCCCTATCTATATGACGGTCCATGAGTTTCTCCATTATTGGACAACAATACCCCCCAAGATCTCGAAGGACCGGACGTCAGGGTGCTTACACAATCCCTTCCGGACCGACCGATTTCCAGTGCCCCAGAAACCGATCGAGAGACTATTACCTTGTGCATAAGTTGTCCGAGACCCATGCATGGCAAGCAAACATTTATAAATCAACTCTTAGGATGCACAACATTAGCAAGCATATAATAATCCAATAGCCACACCCCCAAGATCCCGTAGGACCGGACGTCAGGGCGGACTACTAGACTCATCTTCTTCTTATTCTTCTTTTACACTTGACACAAACACTAACCATGAATGTTCAATGCACGATATAGTGATGCAACAAGTAAGTAAGGGGCAACATTTAACTGAAGTAAAGCAGAACTCTATTTATAGCATGCAGTTCATTTCTTAGCTTATCTTTTTAGTGAGGCAACATTTAGTGAACTAGAGATTCTTTTCATTTAGGCATGTGAACTGAAAGACTCATCGAAGGGCCTAAGCCACTCACCAAATAAATTGAACGAGAGGATGGGGAAGCCTTAAGCGACGTTCACTCTTTGGTTATGCGTCCTAAAAATATAACAATACTTGGTTAGCATACTTCGATCTCTGTTCCTTACTATTCGAAAAGAACGAGCAAGCGAGAAGGCGAAATCATAAAAACCAAGTCATCGAAAGTAACTCAAAACACAAAGTAACACAAAACCAAAAAGCAAAGCAACCAACGAAAACTCTTGGACTTATTTCAATAGAAGCCGTTCGATTAATTCGAAGGGTTCATTGTACTTCGTCCGTGTTGATTTGGCGGTAAGGTTTTCCCGAGACTCGATTCTCATCCGAGTCGAAGCAGCTTAGTGTTCCATAAGTAACCGTTTGGAGCGGGGCGTTACAGTAGGGCAGCAGCGGGCCAGATGGTGCTTACCCTTTCCAGTCCGACCGCCAGGCTGCAGCGACACAGCTTCTCTTGCTCTCGATCTCGGCTCTAGCCTCTCCCAATCTCCCAGCGTCTTCATCTCCTCTAGACCTCTGGTAAAATCCTAACTAACCCCCAATTTTTTTAAAATCATAACCCTAATTTTTTGTTGTTTAATTATTTTTGATCTTAATTCATTTTTTCTTGTGTATTGCTGTTAGTAGTTCCCATTAGTAGTTAGAATTCCATCCTGGATGACTTTATAATATATTATGATAGTTATATGTCAATGTATGTTGCAAAGGTACATTTTATTCCCATAATCAGATGATATTCTTATATACAATATCTTCTTTCTAATGTATGATTTTTACCCGCTTATGCTTTCCAGCATCTTACAAATATTTGTTCGTTTTAATAGATTGGAGACTCCATGTGTCAAACTTTTAAGCATCATATTGGTCATCTCTGTTGGGGTTCTTTTAACAGATATTTTCTTATATGACAACATCTAGTTTGTGTTTGAAAATTTCTTATTGTAAAGATATTTGTGTTGCTTGATAGTGTAATATGTCTAATAATTTAGATCTGCACTAATTGTATGGTCTGGCTTTCAAAATTTTTGTATTAATTGTGCCTGCTAATTAAAGAGTTCTTTGTTGCATATCAAGTCTCTATAAGTCATAATAAGTCTCAAATTTCTTTAGAGCTAATACAGATTTAGAAAGTAAAAAATGCGCTAACCAGCACTTTTGTTATTAAAAGTTTTTCTACGTGTCTATGACACTTGATGCACCCCCTAAGTACTGGTTCAAGAAAATTAACAAGTGTTGTTATGTTATCAGTCAAACTAGCAAGTTATTTCTAAGTAGTACATCCTTTCTTAAGTTTATTGTCTATGATAGATTTCGAATCATCGAATTTACAAAAAAAACTTTATCGAATTTTTGACATAAATATTTAGAACCTTAAGTAACTATTAGCTAGCCCAGCCTATTACGAAATCATGTCTCCGCCCCTGCAAGGGGTGTAAACCCCCTAAATTTTCAAATTATTAAATCTTGGATTTTTCCCAATTTTCTGGAATTTTCTGGGAATTTTCTGTAATTAAAATCAGGGTTTTCAATTAATAAATGATTTTTAATTAGCAATAAATAATATTAAAATATTATGAAAATAATATTTTTGGGTGTAAAATGAAAAGTTGGACTTAGGGTAATTTTTTGGAATTTATTGGGCCTCAGACCTATTTTTAAAAGTCTAAAAACTAATTTTCCTAATTATTAATTAAATTCTGTTTTATTATTATTATTATTAATATTAATATATTTATTATATTTATTTTATTCAGTTTTGGGCCCGGCCCGGCCCAGTGGGCCGAGCCCATTAGGCAGCCCAGCCCAACCATCTCCTTAGCGGGTCGGGCGGGTCGGCCAGACCCGGATCCGCGCCCGACCCGACCCATTACCCGGTCACCCCTACCGTTCTCCCCACGACCGAAAATCCCGCCGTCCACCGCGTTCTCCGGCGACGTGGCCGGAGAACCTCCCCACGTCCGCGTCTCCCCTCCGATTCTTCCGCCCTCGACGCCCCGGCCTTCCCCGCCCCAAACCCCTATAAATCCCCTCGCCTCCGCCCTCTTCCTCCCCCACAGACCCGAGCCCTAACCCTAACCCGCCGGAAACCGTCGCCACTTCCCCTCAGCCCCTGCGCGATCCGCCCGCCGTCCAGACCCGCCGTCCACCACCTCCCGCGTCTCCTCCTCTCCCCTTCCTTTCCTCCTCCTCCCCAGGCGGAGCCGACCCCGAGTCCGACACCTCCCCGCTGCTGTCTCCCCTCCGCCGGAGCCGCAGCAGCCGCCGTAGCCCCGGCCCGACCTCGCCAGCCTCCGGCGTATCCTCCAGCAGCACCGGACACGGCTGAGGAGCACCGGACACCCCGCGGACACAGAACCGGAAACGGGATTCGCAGACTGGACACGAACACGCGTGTCGGACACGGTCCAACCCCCGATTTCTCGGTCCCCTTCAGGTACTCGTAACTTGCAACCCTGATCTCCGTTTTCGATTCTGTAAATTGCTTTGTGAAGCCTGTATGACCCTCTCGGTGTCCGGACAAACTGTTCGGGACATCGCGTCCTGTGGTGATCGCACACCGCGATCCAAAAATAGGAAAAATCAGACCCTGTTTCACCTCCGGAACCGAGTACGTCCCGCCAAACGGGACGAATTGGTCGCGTGCGGTCTTTGCAGATACGTACGCACCGTCGATACGGACGTGTGAGATTTCGCGGAAGCTGATTCGGGTATGCGTGCACACCGGAATCAACGCGTATCCGCGGACATCACCCCGTATCCGACTTTTCTGCAATTCACCCTAACTTTGTGCACACTCGTCAGATCGAGACGAAACTTGCGCCATCGGACTCGTAGCGATACGCTGGTCCTGTGGGTCAAGTTTGGTTCGATTCTGAGAACGTTAACGAAATCGCGTGTCGTGGGCCCCACAGGCCCCGCTCGACGGGCGATTTTGTGTTCGGCTCATCGGAATCAAAATCTGGAAGTTTCGTTGGGTTCGTATCAGCGTTCCTGACCTGCTGACACTAAGTTTGGTGAATTTGAAGACCTTTGACCCGGACGCGTTTTTCGGTGCAAAGCGGGCCCACCGGCGGACCCCGTTTTGATCCGAAACTGCCGTTTTTGCCCTTGTCTCCAAATTGGACCCAAAGACAGGCGTTTCTAGCTATTTGACATCTTCTGAGAGTGATGGTAATGTCTATTTCAGCTTTTGGACTCATCTGTGGAAATTTCTCCCAAGAACCAAATTAATCAGATCCAAACAACAGGCAAGTACCTGCACTTCAAGTTAATCTTTATATTGTGATAATTAAATTCCCTGCTCTACTAGTACTCTTGCTGATTACACGTAGTGTTAGAATACTATATTTCATGTCTTGAATATTGGAATTCATGTCTTGTTTTTCATGTCGGGTGGGAGAATACTGAAAGGCATGTAATTACCCTTCCCCTTGCCGTGAATAATAGCTGTTGGTACACGACTGTCCATCAGCCGGATCCCGATTATTCGTGACTAATAGCCGTTCATGACGGCCGGATTAGCCTTATAAACCCCTATATGCCAACTAAGTATTCTAAAAACAAACACAAGTTTCATACAGATAACTTCTGGTCATGTTATATTCTTGCTGACTGTGTAGTTTCTTTTCCTGCTCGTTTACTTCTGTTTTCTCATATTCCTGTTCATAGTTTTGACTCTGAGATATTAACATTCTTTTATGCAATTTCCTTAACATGATATTCAATGTTTAATTGTCATAAATATTTAGTTTAACATTGTTGTGCACTGTGTACTTTGCTCCTTTCCTGACTGGATCTGTTGATTTAGGCGATGATGAGGATCTTGCCCCTACCTATTATGGTCCTTATGAGGGTACAGATGATACCTATGAGGAGCCAGAACCCACCCAGGAGACCCCTGCTGCTGAGTAGCTAGTAGTAGCTATCTTTCATTTCTATTTCTTATCTTATTTATCGGGTTTGTCCCCGATTTTATTTTGGAATTCCTGTACTAAATATTTGAATTGTTGTCACATTCATTTCAGTTGCAAAATTTAAGTTTCTATTCTCATTATTATCTTGCCTATGTTAAATTGTGAATGAGTTAGACTAGTTAGATGGATTGACCTAGACAGCGTACTACCGCCGACTCTGCGGCGTAGGCTGGACGTACCCATGTACTCGTGCCCGAACTACCGGGTGCGGGCTGTGACACGTTTTTATGGTGGCCCATGCAGGTCTTATCCTAAAATAGGGTAATACCCTAGGACAGGGTATGGAATAAGATTGAGGATTCTAGGAAAAGCTCATTCACAGTATAGCGTCCTCATTTCAATTCCTGATATCATTGCTGCTCAATTTTTTTCTATCGCCCTTGATTTCCAAGTATTCTGATCTTCCTATCCCTTAATCTTTCAGAATAGTCCAGACCAGGAACATAGTAGGAGGCACATCAGAACCAGCCGAGCAGAATGTGCCCGAGACTCTTGCCCTCCCTCCGCCTCCATCTGTCCCGGCAGTTACCCTAGATGGGGCACAACTGCTAGGAGTGTTCCAGGGATTGGTGGAATCCCAGAAAGAACAGACGACACTTCTGCGGACCAGCCTCTCAGAAGCTCTTAAGCCCCAGGAGTCGTCACTCAAGAGGCCAGGGAGTGCTAAAGACTTCAAGAACCTTAGGCCTCTGGAATTCTACGGAACTGAGGGCATTCTCTACGCTGATGAGTGGATAGAGAATGTCGAGAGACTCCTGAAGACTGCCCGGGTTCCCGATGATCTCAAAGTGGAGTCCGCAAGCCTGCAACTGTTCGATATTGCTCGAACCTGGTTCAGAGACGAACCCCAACTATCTGCTTCCGACATCACCTGGGAAGACTTCAAGAGGCTATTCAAGGAGAAATTCTACCCCGAAGTGGCTCGGAAAGCTCTCGAAAGCCAATTCGAGAGACTGGAACAAGGTAACATGACTGTTGATGAATATACTGCTGAATTTAGCAGGTTAAGCCACTTTGCGGAGTACATGGTTCGTACCCCGGAGGACAGAGCCCGTAGATTCAAGAAGGGGCTATCTCCGGATATCCGCCTTGCTGTCACCACCAGCCGAGCTCGCACCTATGAGGAGATCTTGAGCGTGGCTCAAGGCGTCGAGAGAGATATGGGGCACAAACTGAAACGAGAAAGAGATACCGGGAATGCGGGACCCAACAAACGCCCTTTTCAACAACAACAACAGCAGAGGGCCCCGCAGCAAACTCAGCGTCCTCTCCCTCGAGCTCCAGCACCCCAACACCAGGCTCAGGGACAGAACCAGCGAGCTCCCCCTTGCAACTATTGCCAAAAACCAGGCCACACTTGGCAAGACTGTAGAAAGAGGCTAGGTGCCTGTCTCTATTGTGGCTCACCAGCACATCAATTAAGGGACTGTCCTACTGCTCAAGGACGCCCAGCTGCACCAAAGGCTCCAGTCCAGGCCAGGCCCCCAGCAGCACAACAGAGGGGACCCCCGCTTCCAACACAGCAACAACGCTTTGCTCAGCACCAGCAGCAACAGAGGGGTGCACCGCAGCAAGGCCGTGCTTATGCAATGACTCTGGAAGAAGCTGAGGCCACAGCAGACGTGATCACAGGTTCCGTGCTTATAAATTCAATACCAGCTATTATTTTATTTGACTCTGGAGCTTCTCATTCATTCATGTCAGTAGATTTTCTTATGAAGTATAACTTAATCACTAAACCCCTTAGGAATTGTTATAAGATCATTACCGGTGGAGGAATCATCCCGGTTAGTGATGCCTGTAACAATTGTCCTATTACATTATGTGGAAGAGTACTGTATGCTAGACTACTTGTAATGCCAGTGCCCAGTTTTGACATTATACTGGGTATGGATTGGTTAAGTCAACATCATGCCACCATAGACTGTCACAGAGGTAGTGTAATCTTCAGGCCCCCTGACAAGCCAGAATTTGAATTTGCTAGAGGTTCTAGAGAAATGGGTAATAACATAATTTGTGGAGCCCTAGTAACAGAAGAATTGCCACCTATCATCTCTGAATACCTTGATGTCTTCCCTGAGGATCTCCCAGGATTACCCCCAGACCGAGAAGTTGAATTCTCCATTGACTTAGTGCCAGGAGCAGCACCAGTATCTCAGAACCCCTACAGAATCAACAAGAATGAGATAATAGAACTAAATGAATAAATCAAAGAGCTAGAAGACAAAGGTTTCATTAGGTCTAGTGTCTCACCTTGGGGAGCTCCAGTACTATTTGTGCCCAAGAAGGACGGAACATCCAGAATGTGTATTGACTATAGGGCCTTAAATGCCTTAACAATTAAGAATAAGTATCCCCTGCCCAGGATAGATGAATTATTTGATCAGTTGAGTGGAGCTCGAGTGTTTTCAAAGATTGATTTGAGGTCTGGTTACCACCAAGTAAGGGTGAGAAAGGAAGACATCCCTAAAACTGCTTTCAATACCCGGAACGGACATTACGAATTCTTAGTGATGCCGTTCGGGTTGACGAATACACCAGCAGTTTTTATGAACCTAATGAACAGAGTTTTCCAGCCATACCTAGACAAATTTGTAGTGGTCTTCATTGATGATATCTTGATCTACTCCAAGACCCCCGAAGAACATGAAGAACATTTGAGGTTAGCATTGGAGACTTTGAGGAAGGAAAAAACTTTATGAAAAATTATCCAAATGTGCTTTCTTCCTAGACAAAGTAGAATTCTTGGGACATGTTGTGACTGTTGATGGAATAGCAGTAGATCCTAAGAAAATAGCGGCAGTAGAATCCTGGCCCACTCCAGACTCTGTAGCAGAGATTAGAAGCTTCCTGGGACTAGCTGGCTACTATCGGAAGTTTGTGAAGGACTTTGCTAGGATTGCTGAACCCATGACAAAGTTAACAAGGAAGGATGAAGAGTTCACCTGGACTGATGAATGTCAGCATGCTTTTGAGGAATTGAAGAAAAGGCTGACTTCTGCCCCTATTCTGACCTTACCTTCTGGAACCGGAGGTTTCGCTATTTATAGTGATGCTTCTGGAAAAGGTCTAGGTTGTGTATTGGAGCAGAATAAGAAAGTAATAGCATATGCCTCTAGACAGCTTCGACCACATGAAAAGAACTATCCAACTCATGATCTAGAATTGGCAGCTGTCATTTTTGCTCTTAAACTATGGAAGCATTATCTTTATGGAGAAAGGGTGGAAATATTTACAGACCATAAAAGTTTAAAATATATCTTCACCCAGAAAGAGCTAAACATGAGGCAAAGAAGGTGGCTGGAACTAATGAAAGACTTTGATATCACTCTTCAATATCACCCTGGGAAGGCAAATGTAGTTGCTGATGCTCTAAGCAGGTATCCTATGGCGATGTACTTGACTATGGACAGACACTTGCTCGAGGACTTGGAAAGTCTGGGTATTGAAGTAATTATCCCAGGAAAAGAGGGCCAAATGATGAACTTGCAGATTCAGTCTACCTTAATAGACAAAATCAAGGAGACTCAATTTCAAGACGAAGGCCTGCGAAGCCTTCGAGGTCAAGTGCAAGCTGGACTAGTAGAAGAATTCAGAATTCACGAAGATGGATCACTGAGGCATGGCGATAGATTATGTGTACCTCAAGGAGACATAAGAGAAGAAATCATGCAAGAGGCGCACAGATCGCAATACTCTATACATCCAGGAGCCAACAAGATGTACAAGGATCTGAGAACGCATGTTTGGTGGCATGGCATGAAAAGAGAAGTAGCCAGGTTCGTATCTCGTTGTTTAGTGTGCCAGCAGGTCAAGGCAGAAAGACAAAGACCTGGAGGATTGCTCCAACCCCTACCCATTCCGGAGTGGAAGTGGGAACATATCACAATGGATTTTGTTTCCGGACTTCCGAGGACACCTAGTGGAAAGGATGCAATATGGGTGATAGTAGATAGACTGACCAAGTCGGCACACTTTCTACCTTTCAAAGTAGGGCTATCTACAGAAAAGCTGGCAGATTTATATATCAGGCATATTGTCAGGCTGCATGGAGTTCCAGTAAGCATTGTCTCCGACCGAGATTCAAGATTCACCTCTCACTTCTGGAAGAGCTTACAGGCCAGCTTGGGGACGCAACTCAAATTCAGCACAGCTTATCATCCCCAAACCGATGGACAATCGAAACGTACAATCCAGACACTTGAAGATATGCTCCGTACATGTATTCTGGATTTTGGAGGATCCTGGGAGGACTACCTACATCTGGTGGAGTTCTCTTATAATAACAGTTATCAAGCCAGCATCGAGATGACTCCATTTGAAGCTCTGTATGGACGAAGATGTCGTACCCCGCTATCATGGGACGACGTTGGAGAAAGAGCCCTGCTGGGACCAGAGATGGTGATCGATTCAGCTGAGAAGGTAAAGCAAATAAGGGACAGACTTCGAGTGGCTCAAGACAGGCAACGACATTGGGCAAATAGCCACCGAAGGCCCTTAGAATTTGAGGTAATTAAATTTATGAAATTCAAGTCAAATTAAATATTTTGCTTATGGAACTAAGACTTGATTATGACTTTATTAAAGGTTGGAGAGCTGGTATTCTTGAAGATTTTCCCGACACGTGGCACCATTAGGTTCGGAAGAAGTGGAAAACTCAGCCCAAGATTCATTGGACCTTTTGGCATTCATGAGAAAATCGAAGAAGTGGCATACCGTCTGGCATTGCCACCCTCTCTGGAAGGAGTCCATAACGTCTTTCACGTGTCGCAGCTGAGAAAGTACGTGTCAGACCCCAGCCATATTTTGGATCATTCAGAGCTCGAAGTAGGCCCAAGTCTGACTTACCAAGAGCAACCCGTGGAGATCCTGGATCGCTCGGAGAAAGTCCTACGGAACCAGGTTATCTCCCTGGTTCGTGTAGCTTGGAAGCATCATTCTCCAGGCGAATCCACCTGGGAGCGTGAAGACGAGATTAGAGAGCGATACCCCTATCTTTTTGTACCCTGAGGTATGTTGTAATTTCCGGCTTTTCTTTTCGTCCCATTGTTATTCTTAAATTTCGAGGACGAAATTTTTGTAAGTTGGGTAGGTTGTAAACCCCCTAAATTTTCAAATTATTAAATCTTGGATTTTTTCCAATTTTCTGGAATTTTCTGGGAATTTTCTGTAATTAAAATCAGGGTTTTCAATTAATAAATGATTTTTAATTAGCAATAAATAATATTAAAATATCATGAAAATAATATTTTTGGGTGTAAAATGAAAAGTTGGACTTAGGGTAATTTTTCTGGAATTTATTGGGCCTCAGACCTATTTTTAAAAGTCTAAAAACTAATTTTTCTAATTATTAATTAAATTCTGTTTTATTATTATTATTATTATTAATATTAATATATTTATTATATTTATTTTATTCAGTTTTGGGCCCGGCCCGGCCCAGTGGGCCGAGCCCATTAGGCAGCCCAGCCCAACCATCTCCTTAGCGGGTCGGGCGGGTCGGCCAGACCCGGATCCGCGCCCGACCCGACCCATTACCCGGTCACCCCTACCGTTCTCCCCACGACCGAAAATCCCGCCGCCCACCGCGTTCTCCGGCGACGTGGCCAGAGAACCTCCCCACGTCCGAGTCTCCCCTCCGATTCTTCCGCCCTCGACGCCCCGGCCTTCCCCGCCCCGAACCCCTATAAATCCCCTCGCCTCCGCCCTCTTCCTCCCCCACAGACCCGAGCCCTAACCCTAACCCGCCGGAAACCGCCGCCGACTTCCCCTCAGCCCCTGCGCGATCCGCCCGCCGTCCAGACCCGCCGTCCACCACCTCCCGCGTCTCCTCCTCTCCCCTTCCTTTCCTCCTCCTCCCCAGGCGGAGCCGACCCCGAGTCCGACACCTCCCCGCTGCTGTCTCCCCTCCGCCGGAGCCGCAGCAGCCGCCGTAGCCCCGGCCCGACCTCGCCAGCCTCCGACGTATCCTCCAGCAGCACCGGACACGGCTGAGGAGCACCGGACACCCCGCGGACACAGACCCGGACACGAGATTCGCAGACAGGACACGAACACGCGTGTCGGACACGGTCCAACCCCCGATTTCTCGGTCCCCTTTAGGTACTCGTAACTTGCAACCCTGATCTCCGTTTTCGATTCTGTAAATTGCGTTGTGAAGCCTGTATGACCCTCTCGGTGTCCGGACAAACTGTTCGGGACATCGCGTCCTGTGGTGATCGCACACCGCGATCCAAAAACAGGAAAAACCAGACCCTGTTTTACCCCCGGAACCGAGTACGTTCCGCCAAACGGGACGACTTGGTCGCGTGCGGTCTTCGCAGATACGTACGCACCGTCGATACGGACGTGTGAGATTTTGCGGAAGCTGATTCGGGTATGCGTGCACACCGGAATCAACGCGTATCCGCGGACATCATCCCGTATCCGGCTTTTCTGCAATTCACCCTAACTTTGTGCACACTCGTCAGATCGAGACAAAACTTACGCCATCGGACTCGTAGCGATACGCTGGTCCTGTGGGTCAAGTTTGGTTCGATTCTGAGAACGTTAACGAAATCGCGTGTCGTGGGCCCCACAGGCCCCGCTCGACGGGCGATTTTGTGTTCGGCTCATCGGAATCCAAATCTGGAAGTTCCGTTGGGTTCGTATCAGCGTTCCTGACCTGTTGACACTAAGTTTGGTGAATTTGGAGACCTTTAACCCGGACGCATTTTTCGGTGCAAAGCGGGCCCACCGGCGGACCCCGTTTTGACCCGAAACTGCCGTTTTTGCCCTTGTCTCCAAATTGGACCCAAGGACAGGCGTTTCTAGCTATTTGACATCTTCTGAGAGTGATGGTAATGTCTATTTCAGCTTTTGGACTCATCTGTGGAAATTTCTCCCAAGAACCAAATTAATCAGATCCAAACAACAGGCAAGTACCTGCACTTCAAGTTAATCTTTATATTGTGATAATTAAATTTCCTGCTCTACTAGTACTCTTGCTGATTACACGTAGTGTTAGAATACTATATTTTATGTCTTGAATATTGGAATTCATGTCTTATTTTTCATGTCGGGTGGGAGAATACTGAAAGGCATGTAGTTACCCTTCCCCTTGCCGTGAATAATAGCTGTTGGTACACGACTGTCCATCAGCCGGATCCCGATTATTCGTGACTAATAGCCGTTCATGACGGCCGGATTAGCCTTATAAACCCCTATATGCCAACTAAGTATTCTAAAAACAAACACAAGTTTCATACAGATAACTTCTGGTCATGTTATATTCTTGCTGACTGTGTAGTTTCTTTTCCTGCTCGTTTACTTCTGTTTTCTCATATTCCTGTTCATAGTTTTGACTCTGAGATATTAACATTCTTTTATGCAATTTCCTTAACATGATATTCAATGTTTAATTGTCATAAATATTTAGTTTAACATTGTTGTGCACTGTGTACTTTGCTCCTTTTCTGACTGGATCTGTTGATTTAGGCGATGATGAGGATCTTGCCCCTACCTATTATGGTCCTTATGAGGGTACAGATGATACCTATGAGGAGCCAGAACCCACCCAGGAGACCCCTGCTGCTGAGTAGCTAGTAGTAGCTATCTTTCATTTCTATTTCTTATCTTATTTATCGGGTTTGTCCCCGATTTTATTTTGGAATTCCTGTACTAAACATTTGAATTGTTGTCACATTCATTTCAGTTGCAAAATTTAAGTTTCTATTCTCATTATTATCTTGCCTATGTTAAATTGTGAATGAGTTAGACTAGTTAGATGGATTGACCTAGACAGCGTACTACCGCCGACTCTGCGGCGTAGGCTGGACGTACCCACGTACTCGTGCCCGAACTACCGGGTGCGGGTCGTGACATGGGGCTATGCTATGAATACAACCAAATGCCTACAATCCTCTTACAACCGTTACGTGGGTGGCCACGTGGTGCTGTGCCACATGTCGGTCGTTCATTGGAAGAGAGAGGAGAGGTGGGATTCGGTGGCTGTCCGGATGGTCGTCACGTAGTCGAAACGTCACGTAGCGATCGTTTATTGGGAGAGAGGTGGGACCAAAAATGGCCCACATAGCAGGAGGATGAGAGGGTTGTAAAAAAATTGTAAGCATTTGGTAGTAAACTTAGCATTATTGTTTTGACATGCCATCTTACCTTTTCGTTTCCTACAAAATCCTTGACTAAGATTGGTTCACTTTACATAGTACGGTTCGATGGAGACATTAATTTTGTTTGAACCAAGACTATTAAGTTGTGTCATATTTTGAGTATAAAAATTATGTCCAAAAATTATATATATATATTAAAAAATCAGCATCCAAAAAGTATACAAGCGACTTAAAGTGCTCGCTAAGGCAACAAATTTTTTTTTTTTTTTTGGAAGAGATAATTGTGTTATATACTTCTGATTCGAAGGCCTACAAATTCGAACATTTGCTATATATATATATATATATATATATATATATATATATATATATATATATATATATATATATATATAAACTTTATTCCCCATCACCAACTCAACCTCCTAGATAATATACATCGATCTTAACCACTAGACTAGACGTCATTTGCTATATATATATATATATATATATATATATATATATATATATATATATATATATATGAAAAACAATTTGTCATGGATATAAAACTAAATTGTTAAACATAATTCTCCAGATTATATCTAATCCAGACTTGCGAACAATAAATATATATATATATATATATATATATATATATATATATATATATATATATATATATATATATATATATATACTTTTTCGTGCGTTGTATGTACAAAAAAAATCTATGATATTATTAAAAAGTAAGATAAATTTTTTAATTATATTAGAATATTTTGAATATAATTTGAATATATTTTAATTATAATTTATTATAAATATGTTTTTAGAATTTTAGATATATATTTAGTTAGATAATATCATTTAGTTAGTTTAAATATATTTTAAATATTGAATATATTTTAAATTTATACATATTCAGGTAGTTAGAAGTATTTTATGCTTTTAATTTGTGTTCACGTGAGAAGAAAAACTACGATAGTTAAAAAGATTTTAATTTTTTTAAATTAATTATTGATGATATACGCACTGCTTAGACGGCTTACTTTTGAGCCGTTTCCAAGTCCATTATATATATACTAGTAATATACACATACATTGTACGTGTATACAAAAATTGTTAAAAAAATTAAATATAATATTATTATAAATATTGTCGTTTTAGGAATGTAACTCAAGCAATTAAGAAAAATACCTCCCACCTTAACCACTTGAGTTAGAATTGTTTAGTTATAAATAAATAATATTATGTAGCTAAATAATTAGTTATTTAAAAAAAGTTATTGGAGTATTTACAAACGGTTTAGACGGCTCAATTTTGAACCATTTTCAAACCTCATTATAAGAGTGTATATATATATATATATATATATATATATATATATATATATATATATATATATATATATATATATATATATATATATTCAAATATTTTGTACATACAAAAAATTCCTATAATATTATTAAAAGACTAAATAAGAAATTAAAAAATATAAATATAGTTTAAATATAATTTAAATATATTTTAATTATGATTATAGACATGTTTTTAAAAATTTAGATATATGTATTTTAAATATAATTTAAATATTAAATATATTTTAACTATGATTTTTTTTTTTATAGATATGTACTCTATGGCCTCTAGATATATGTTCAAGTAGTTAGAAATATTTTACAATTTTTTTCTTACTTAGGTGATGATATACATGCGTGATAGTTAGAAGAATTTTAGGAGTTTTTTTCCTCCTAATTGTGAAAATACATACGACTTAGTCCGCTCATTTTGAGTCATTTTCAAGTATCTTTATAACAATAAAGATATAGTTTAAATATAATTTAAATATATTTTAATTAGAATTTGTTATAGACATATTTTTAAAATTTTGAATATATGTAATTTAAATATAATTTAAATATTAACTATATTTTAGTTATAGTTTTTTTTATCGTTATGGTTATAGGCTTTGGATATATATATTAAGATAGATAGAAAGATTTAAGAAATTTTTTGGTGCTGTTATTGATACTCATAAAATGTCATTCGGCACTGCTCTTTAATTTTCTATCATTCAAATTTCAAATATGTTCTTGCATTAGGAGTGCAGGATGATATTTTAGTAGTGTCAATAACGGCATCCTAGAAAGTCATTATTGACACTCCTGAAATGTCATCCTGCACTCCTTCCTTCAGATTTAATACATGAGCATATTTGAAATTTGAATGGAAAAAAAATTAAGAAAAATGATATTTGCCCCCCTCCCCCTTCTCATTTGTCTGGGGTCCACCACCGGATATCCTGCCAGTAGGATGCTGAGACGTGGCACGCGGTCACGGTCCGCGGTCACAGATCGCAGGCCAAGTAGCATCGTTGAAAAATTAAAAAGAAGTGCATGATTATATTTTATGAGTGTCAATAATAACAAATTTTTAGGTGAGTTTTTGAGCCGATTTCAAAGCTCCTTATCTTTATATAGGGGTGCAACTCGGGCGGGTTAAATCCGAGCCTGGTCGGATAAATCATTTAATGGGTTAGGCTTGAAGATACTCTTGTTCGAACTTGGATTAAAATATTTGAACCCGATTAAAATGGAGTTGAATTCGGATTCATGTGTTGGGTTACCTAAAGAACCCGAAACCCGAGATACATATAATTTACCCAAAGAAAGTATCTATGCATGTGTTGAAGTATTCAAAAGAAAGATGTGAGTGAAACAGTCTACGGAGTGGGAACTGACTTTGAATGCTGATATGCCTGTTGTTTGGTGGCAAAGAAGATGACGGGGAGATACATAAAGATAGGGGTGCAACTCGGACGAATTGGATCGGACTTGAACTCAATTCAAATTCAATCCAATGAATCATAAGTCTAGTCCGAGTCCGATCCGACATCGGGTTAGTCTAAGATCAAGTCCGAAGGATCGGGTTGGATCGGATCAATCGGACTTTAATATAATATTTAAAATAATTTAAAACAAGAGTAATATTAAACATACAATCAAAATTACAATCATCAATCATTGAAAAATACAAACTGAAATGAGATTTAAGATAAGGAGTTGAAGAGTTTGGTTAAAAAATTTAGTATTTAAACTTTTTATTTAAAAAGTATATATATATATATATATATATATATATATATATATATATATATATATATTAATCGTTGATAAATCAACGGTTAAGATTAGATGAGTTAAAGTCCATCCAATGGTGTGAATAAGAAGAATGCTTGGGATGGACAAAAAAGGAGATAGATTTGATATATATATATATATATATATATTATGTGTACGTCGGTTTCATGTTCTTTGGGTAACCCAATACTTGAATCCGAGTCCAATCCGATTTTGGATCAGGTTCAAATATTTTAACCCGAATTCGAATACGAAGTCGAGTATCTTCAACTATAATCCAACCCATTAACAAGTTTACCAGATCGGACTCGAATTTAACCCGTCCGAGTTGCACCCCTACTTCCACCCCTCTTAGTCTTATATATACTCTCTCTTTTTTTCTTCCTACCCGAGACCTCCCCAACACCCTTTAATTAACTATCCGAGACCCCTACCAAGGGATCCAACACTTGCCCACCCCCCATGTTCCAAGCCTCTTACCACCAGGCTACTGTCTAAGGACAATACTTAGTATTATATATACCATTCTCTCTCTCTCTCTCTCTCTCTCACACACACACACACACACACAGAGCTACGTCCGATGGCAAGAACTCTCACCTCTCTTCTTCTTCTTCTTCTTCTTCTCCTCCTCCTGTTGGTGGTCGCGTCGACACAAAATCTAGTGGCTTGTAGGCCTCTGAACGTGGTCGGCTCGAACGACGGCACGACCATCGCCCTTCCGACGTCGGTCAGCATGCCTGCGACTACTATCGATCCTAATTGTGCCGACGTCGAGGTCTCTGCGCCGACATCCACCGCAAAAGCGCCATCTATGCTTGCGGGGAAGCTCGGGTCGCTCCTGCTCAACCGGCTCCCCAGAGCGAGGGTGCCGCCTTCCGCCCCGAGTCAAGGAACAAACCAGCTTAACAACTAGAAGCATGCTTTTCTTTCACATATATATTCTTATTCATATTCTTATTCTTCCTTTTCTTTTCTTTTCAGATACACATTTTTTCGGAACAACATGTGTATATACTCTATTTTGTTGGTGATCTTGTTATAAATAACTGAATTATGTACACTAATTATTATTATTTTTTTTTTTTTGAGTTTGATTCGAAAAAGTGTATAGAAGAAAGAAGAATAGAGGTTATTTTGGATTCACTTTATATTTTATCATATTTGCTTAAATGTTCATTTTGGCAAAAAAAATTATTGTATTTATCCAGTGGCAGATTAATAGCATCTAAAATTAGGGTGGGCTGAAATTTAATGTGTAGCTTGAGCGACACGAGAACATCAGTATCGTACCGTCTCGTCTCGTCTAAAATATCAATAGTTTTTTGATAATTTATTTATCGCTTAATTGTTGCATAATTCAAATCCAAGCAAAAGAATAAAATATAGCTAAGAAAATATTTTTTTTTGAAAAACTTAAATATTTTTTTTCTTTCCAAATAATGAGTCGGACAACCGTCCGGCCGTGCCCATTGGATCTTCGTCTCTGTATCCATCCCGATTCATCTGTTCAGGCAACTATTGGAGTTTTTTTTCCATATGAAATTTTTTTGTTTTTTTTGTTTTAATAATTAGTCTACATCTAATCCACTTCAATTTATATTTCTTGATCCGCTCTCCGCATTTGTTTAACTTGCATTTTCGATGAAAATTCTAAATGAAAAAGCCAAATGTCTTCTTGGAACATCTCGATCCCATTCTTCCTGGTGTGATCTTTCCCAGAACCAAATTTATTGCGCTCTTTTTTTTTCTTTTTTTTTTTTCGTGGTTCCAAATAGTGGAAGCTAAATGATATAAAGTTTCTAAATGCTAGAGTTCATGTAGATGGAGACACACCAGAAACAACTGTATTTGCTTGGAAGTGAATTACAAATCTAAACGTTTGACAAATGTAAGTGAACGAGTTGCATTCCTCTCTCTTTTTCAAGCTGCATGTACATTTTCCTGCCGGCTTCCGGAGAAAATGGCGCGGGGAAAAACCCGACATGTGGTGCAACCGCCAAATATGACTTCAGATTTAGAGCTGTTATTTGTTGACCCGTCGCTCACTCCATTGGGTTTTCACCCAACCCACCTGGCCCACTAGGACCCGTATCAGTCGTTCTTGGTTTGGTTTGGGATTGCTGCTGCTTTCAGAAGCAGCTGCCGAAAGGGAAAAAAAGGAAAAACTTTTCCACTGCTTCCAAAAACTGGTCTAGGATTGAACTAGTTTATTAGTAGTTTTAGATATGCCGTTTCCCAAAGTTTTTAAAAAAAATAAATAGAAGTAGCCATAATAAGAAAATCCCAAATCTAGTCTTACTGGGTTGGACTCATTCAATAGTTCAGTTTGAGTTTGATTTTTTTTTCCCTTTCGATGTTAAGATCTCTAGTAAGAATTTCTTCTTCTTCTTTTTTTTCCGATGGTTAGATAAACTGAAACTTATGTAAAAAAAATTAAACTTTTCTAAAATTGTAGTCAGAGAACAAAGTTCTCTAAAATTTTAATAAGAGAACTAAAACGTTCTTCAGAAGGACGTTTATTGAGAAAAGTTATTGTAACGTCCTTCAGAATTGTATCACGTTTGCAAACGTAAATGTTAATAACGTAGTCGTGTTTATTATCTGAATAAAAAATTTAGAATCAGAAAAAACGTTCTTAAAAACGGTATTTTTTTGCTAAAATTATGTCCTTTCCAAAGCATTTTCTTTACTTCTAAATATGTATCTATAGCAGTGGCCAGTGGGGTTAGGGTCTTATGTAGCCTTTTAAAAAAAAAATTATGTAGGCAGTGTAGCTAATGTTAGGATTTTATGTAGACAATGTAGCTAACTTTAGGATTTTATGTAGGCAGTGTAGCTAACGTTTCTATTTACAACAAATATTTTTCAACTAATAGTTTTTTTTTTACCACTTTTTATATTCTCTCAACACTTCTTTAAGATCACATACCCAGAGTCAACTCTATTCAGAAGCTATTTTTTCTGTTTCAAGACTTGCAAATTTGTTTCCCAGACTTGCTTCCAGACTCTCCTCTTTTCAAAAGCTTTTTTTTTTTACTTTCTAGTCTTTACTTTCAGACTTGCTTCCCAGACTCTATTCCTAAGCTACACTCTGTTCAGAAGCTCTTAACCATGGATTAAATATTAATAATAATTTACTACCATGGAGATATAGTAAATAAATGATCTTACGAAGGATGTACAACTCAGCTTCTTTCCACGTATCAAAATATCACATTAGATAATTTACGAAATATTATTAGCGAATATTTTTCTGTCATATATGAATTCACAAGGTGATTTTTTTACACATACACTTTTATTAGTAGATAGTGAAAAGTATGAAATTTTATTGTTCAAAGTAATTTAGGTTCATCTTGAATAAAGATTTATATCAATCCATTATTACCAAATATTGACATAAATATCATTTCAAGTAGTCAATATTTTTCTAATAACAAGATTTTAATGTTAGTCATAGTTCTTTAAACCAAATTGAAGAGAATATTGATGATGAAAACAGTGATAATTTAATTGAAGATTTAGATTATCATTTAGATGATAATGATGATAATTTAGATCCTAGCACATCCGACTTATTTGTTGAAAAAATCGTTTGATTCTCTGAATTTAGAAATTTTATTAGTGATAAAGCAATTAGATATAATTTCAGTTGTTCATCTAAAGCGAATCATTTCTAGAGAATTGTATATACTCGTGACTCTTTAAATTATTGTTTGAGAGTATATGCTAGAGCCATTGGTGGCGGTGGAACATTTAAAATTCGTACATTGGAAGCTCGACATTCATGTTCAGGTAGTTTTTTTTAGGAGAACATCATCTTCTAGGTACTACTGCATGGATTATAAATAAAGAAATTAAAAAAAATAGATATAACAACTCATATAGTCTAGCGTACATTATAAATGATATACGATATTCATCGAGCAAATATTACAAATTTTAAAGCTTGGAGAGCCATAAAATTTATATTATATCAAACTAATGGAAGTTATGTTGAAGCATATAGTAGTCTTAAAAAAAATATTTTTATAATTATGGAAATAAATTATGAGAGCAAATATTTTTTAAAGACGGTAGAAAAATAATATCTTTCAAAGAATATTTATTTTTTTCAAGGCTTGCATGGATGATTTTAAAGTGATTGCTTATCTATAATTAGTATTGATACAACTTTTCGTACATCTAGATACCAAGATAATTTATTTGTTGCTTATGCTCACGATACTCACTACCAATTATATCCCATTGTTTTGTGTTGCTCAAAATAAAAATATTGATTTCTGGACATAGTTTATAAACAGTTTGAAAATAGCTTTTGAAAGTATGTTTGATCGGTGGGATTTTATTTCATCTATATCAGATAAGTAAAAAAGGATAAATTCATGGAATACATGCAATTTTTTAAAACTCTCCCAAAAAAAAACTATATTCAATATTTTAACAAAATTTGAGAAGTCAATGTACTGGTACACCACAATATCAAGTATGGTTAGATAAACTTGCCCGGTTTTACAATGAGGTGAATGCTAATGATTGATTTGAAAGAATTAAATTAGAAGATATAAGTGTTTTCAAGTGGATTGTAGATACAAACGATGAAAATCGTATTTTTTTCACTAGATAACATCGTATGCATCATGTGAGAGATTATATATTAACACTTCGAACATTGTTGAAAGTTTTAATAATTAAATTAAAATTTTGCGTGACAAACCAATAACAATATTATTTGATTGTATTAGAGCCAAAATTATAAGCATCGACGAAATGATGAAAATATGGAAACATATCTTTGTCTAAGAATGCCTAAATTCTATGACACGCATCAAGGGGGAGTCACATCATTTTTAATTATTGCGTATTGATAGTTTGTTATTTAAAATATTTGATTATGAAATAAGTAGATGTTATATTGTTCGGATAGACCATAAATGTTGTACATGTGGTCGGTGGTGACATACTCTACTACTATGTGTACATGCTTGCTTTGCATGTCGGTATTTTAACTTATCAAATAAAAGTTTTTATCTTGCTAAATTTTCTACTTAAACACTTAGAAGTGTATATGTGCCACTTATGAAACCAATTTCACCCCCCTTCACTACAAAGTAAATTGCTAAGAGGTCAAATTGGAGTTATTGGGCGCAGAGATGACAGACCAAAGAAGAACAATATCATGATGAGAGAACTATCGACTGTCACTACCACATTTCCAGAAAGGGGTATTTTTGTCATTTTGCATTAGTATAAATATTGAGTTTATATTTTGTTTAATATATAGTGTGTATTATATTTGTTACTATTATTATTATTGGTTAGTGGACTAGTCTATTTTAATTAGACTTGACATTAGTGGACCACTAGACTTGACTTGACCTATTGAGTCAATTTAGATTAATTCTATTAAACCTATTTAGACTCAAGAATAGAATATTCCTCCTATAATTTAGTAGATCCTATTCATGAAGGAATGAGAGGGGCACTTGAGTCAATTCAAACATTCCTCAACCTAACCCTAGCCTTAGAGGGAGCTTATATAAACATATTCATTCATGAGTAGCCTCCATTTATTTCTATTTAATTCATCCCCAAATTAGAGAGCAAACCCTAATTTCTCCACTCCAAATTTTATTCCTCTCATTTTCCATTCCAATAAGGCTAAGGAGCTTGGCATTGCTAGATGAAGCTTGAAAAATAGTCCAAGCATTGAGGATCGTGTCCACTTCGTCTTTATTGTGTCCAAATTTGGAGTTCTTCAAGGAGGTCATTCAAAACCTAGGTAACTCTCAATTTTCTACTCTATTTGTGGTTAAGAACACCCATTGGACCTATAAGAACCCTCCAATAGGTGGAATTGACTATCTAATGCTAGACCTAGGTGTTAGAAGCCTTCATTTTAATAGATCTAGGTTTTCTCTTGTGGAATAAAGTTTTGGGCTCAATTTGGAGGAATTTTGAATCGTGTCCATCAAGTGTTCGACACGTATCCCCAAAGAGATTTTTGTGTCCTTTTTTATTCAAGATTTGGTGTATGTGTCCTAAATAGGATACGTAGTATTGTGTCATGGTATCTCATGATACGCACGGTTAGATTTGGGTATGCATATGTATTTGTGTGATATCAAGAGGAGAGGGTTGCTTGGTTTGAAGCAACAACTAGTTGAGGGATCTATGTATTCTTTGAGGGATAGTGTAGTTGTAGTGTTATAGAGGGGAGGGTCTAAACTTCACATATGGATGTGCAATATAGGTTCAATAGGGTAAGACAGTCCCTGAGTTAGTAGTTAAGTGGAGGAGTGATCAGTGGGTGCATTGTGTTTCTTTGTGTTGGTGTTAATGCGTATGATTAGGTGTTAGTATGTGTTTAGGATCATTGGTTGTGAGAAGATTTAAGTGTATCAGTGATGGTGGTGCTTGATATAGTAATCGAGTAGTGCAAGTGTGCAACAACAACTGTAAGAGAGGAAATGTGCAAGACCTAGGCAGTGTGCATGAGATCAGTGGGAGGGGGTATCGGGCAGCAGTAAGTTATTGCAGGCAATACATATCTGTGCAATGTACTGTTTGGTGAACTGCATATTGTAGGCTTTATATATAACTCAATAGTTTGGTGGTCCAGAGCTAACAGCTCGGGTGAATGTAGTATTATGGAGCCGAGTTGCAGAATGGGGTGAGTATTGGGTTAGTATTGTGTGTGAGTGTGTGTTAGAACTAGTGCCATACTAGTATATTGGTGTTAGTTGTTAAAGCTAAGGTAAGGTGCCAGGTTTGTTTACATGGTGGTTAGAGTAAGAGGGTGAGTTCAGACTATGGGTGTTTCGATATCTGAAGTTGTGAGGGTGAGAAGGGGAGTGCACTACAGCATGTGTGAACATCAGTGTATCTCTATGGGATGCATTCCCTGAGCAGTGTAATATCAGAGGGTGATTAAGGCTGTAACTGTACAGATTGGGGGATCGGGTTGCTATCAGTGATTAGAAATAGAGTGATCGAGTGATATTAGAATTTAGGAAGGAGAATTGATACCTGACAGTGCACAGGTGCACTAAGTATCACAGTATCATAGGAATGTATCTGTGGTAGTAGGGTGATGATGGTAAGAGTTAGGAGAGCTAGTGTGGGAAATGTCAAGTATCATGTGAGTATCAGTGGTGAGGGATGTAAAGTTATGTGAAAGGAGAAGTAGAGCAGTAGCAGCAGTGGAGTGAATTGTGAGGTGTAGGTTGGATGGGGTATCTTGTAGGTGAGTATCCATAAGTTAGTATCAGTGAGTTGTAAGCCACCTGGATGAGTATAATGCAGTTGGCACATAAGTAGGCATGAGAGAGTGTGTTTGTGACTAGAAGGGATTAGCATGAACTCAGTGAGTGTTGTGGTGTGAAGTGAATGAGTATTGGGTCACATGAGTGTGCTAACAACTGTTATGAAATGCAGAGAGATATATATTACACCATATAGCAGACCTTGAGTGTGATTATAGGCCATAAGGTATCATAGGCAAGAGGGAGTTGCTTTTAGAGGGAAAGTTATGGTATCAGCTATAAGGGGCACTACTAGAATAAGTGGGATTAGCGACATTTTTTAGCGACTCCAGGTAAAAACGTCGCTAATTTAGCGACTCCATGTAAAAACGTCACTAGACGTCGCTAATTGGCAACATTTAGTGACGTTTAGCAACTTTTATTGAGTTTTTAAAAGATTAGTCGCTATAAGTTCAACTTAGGTCGCTAAACGTCGCTAATATATTTTATTTAGCGACGTTTTTTAGCGACGTATATATTTTGGACATTTAGCGACGTCATTAGCGACGTTCAAGGAGTCGCTAAATTAGCGACGTCATTATTGGCGTCGCTAATACGTCGCTAAATTCTAAATTAGCGACGTCATTATTGGAGTCGCTAAATCGTCGCTAATTTTTTTTCATAGGGCTGATTCCCCCATTTCCTTCGATCTCTCCCTCTCCCTCTCCCAAAATTCTCTTCCGCTCCGGCTCCTCCTTTCTCTCTCCGGCGACCCCCCTCGGCCGCGCCCTCCCCCTCCGGCTCCTCTCCTCCCTCCGGCGCCCCCTCCTCCCTCCCGACGACCCCCTCCAACCGCGTCCTCCCCCCTCCTGCAGCGTCCTCCCCCCTCCTCCTCCTCCTCCTATAGGTAAACCCTAACTCTCTCTCTCTCTCTCTCTCTCTCTCTCTCAGGACACACATGGCACTGACACGACACACACACATTACAGACACTGACACACACACTGACACGACACACACACGTAACCTAGGGTTAAGGTTAGGGTTAGGGTTTTTTTCTTCGTCGTTGTTAATTTCAGAGACTTAAAACCCTAAAAAATAGATGAGGAGCCTATAATGGGTGTCCTCTTGATCGGTCCCATTCAAACCCAGGCTTGAGTTCTTCAAATATAGGATTTGGTGCCTCATAAGGCCGTTTTCTCGAACTGGGTCTTCTGGTTCTCTCGTCATATCCATGATGAAGTCTGATTAGGTCTTTATTTTAGAGAGGGGTTTGGTGAATTAAGTTAGGGTTTGGTCATCTGGAGCATATTTATATAATTTTATTTTTCAGTATAGCTTTCTAGCTAGTTGTATTTGTACCTGCATTAGTTCCAAGCTTTTCTTGTATGATAGATCACTCTTTTTCCACCATTGGCGAAGGAAAGGTGTAAATTCCTTGCTTTTCCGAATCGTGTTGTGATTATCTGTCATCCTAAATATTTCCAACATCATACAAACAAAAGAAAAAAGAAACTGATCTTTAATCAAGGGGCTAAAAGCTAAAGATGATAAGTAGCATCTAAAGAACACACAATCAACTGATCAACAACCTGCAAATAAAGGATTAATTTTTTAATTGGAAAATGAATCAAGTAAGAATTATCAGTAAAATCTCCACCAGTATCCTACCACAAAATAAATTACCACAAGCATTGAATAATGTATATTATATTAGATCATGATTAGTTAAGAAATTCGAAACAAAGTTTTACTGGTCACTATAAAGCCTATGGGTTATAGTTGTTATACATTATTGTATATTCACAAAGGCTATAGAATTCCTAGAGATATTTGCTAAATTTGCAGGACTTTCATCTCTTGTTTCTTGTGCGGACGGTCGTGGCTTGCTACCTCCATTATCGAAGAGCTTTGTCCCGACACCATCAATATAGTTGAACGCTCAGAACTCAGAACATAAAAGAAGAAAGAGAGATATGGAACCTAAAGATTAGAAAGAAAAATATATTAGATATTATTGTTGTTATTTAAATTTTATCCCTATTGATCTATTGGCCCACACCTAGCTGAGCCATTTAATTTTCCAATCACATATGGAATTAAATGCTTCCCCATAAGCTTGAACCCAAGACCTTTGGGAGAGATGCCTCCCACTCCTACCACATGAGCTAGGAGTCATTGGCCATACATTTCGAAGAAGGTAATTGTTTATATAGGTAAAATGTGTCACAATATTTCATCTAGGTTCCCCTGACCTAAAACCTAGATATTTTTCAAGAATACACCCAATAACTTTAAGCACTTTTTACACTTCCTATTCTTTGGGGACCATACAGTATAATCTATGTAATTCTTCTTGTATGATGGCCTTTAGTGATATGGGAACTAGGATGCCGAGTCGCTAGCATTTTCTTCAGATTTCTTTCCTTTCCTAGGTGTTCACTCTTGAATCTGCGCTGAGCTTCCCATAGTGGATTGATCATATATAACTTTTTACTTGAAGTGTTGGATATATTTTGTAGCGGCAATATCTTTGATACCCTTTGGCATTAGATTCCTCATGGACCCTTGAATTGAGCTCTGTATCCTTGATACCCTTTGGCATGCTGAAGCAGTCTAAAGATATCCCCCAGTAGGCTCAGAAAAGGCATAATAGGCTGCTCTACCTGCATTCCCACAACTCTTTCTTCGTCCTCTACTGGTCCTGCACCCTTGGAATCATGCCTATGATCATCCACGACAGTATAAGTTTGGAAGTCGTTGTGAACAATATCAGGCAATGATATTATTCACAACAATATCTACAGGCAAACTTGGACTTTGGATAGTTTGTCCCGTTCGAAGCTTATAGAGGAATCCCACCTCCGAATATTGGCGAGCTTGCCGTGGAACGTCCATGGCCCTCCCTCGAGCACCTGCTCCACATCCTCTGTCATTTCAAACTTAAAGAGGTAGAACCCATTCTCTCTCGAATTGGCAGTCACACCTCCCTTCGGTTGCCAAAGTGTTCTAGACAAGGACGAGATCATCCCGTAGTTTGCTTGAGAGTCCACTAGGTATAGCACTATGGTGTGTCTCCAGTGCTCCTCTATCTCTGCTAGGTCATCTTCCGTGATGACAGTCATCTTAAGACCATCGACTAGAAATGGCTTGACGTATTGCAACTCTGACGTGGCGTAGCATGACTTTATCAAGGCCCAAAAAAACTGATTTTCTTCCCGCAACTACGAAGGGAGCATTTGGTCGAGAGAGCTCTCCTCGGTTCCCTTTATTTTTTGGCATGGAGGAACTGTTCCCTCACTAAGGGAGATAACCCACACATCTCGGTTACCCCTGATCGGTTCAATTGTGTGGACTGTAGTTTCGACGACCGAGTCCCCTGATCGATACCATCATGCGTCGATCGATGTGCCTCTTCCGTAGGCATAGGTTATCCCGAACGCAGATCAAGTCAATGTCAATGTAAAGGAAATATAAATGTAAAGACAATGTCAATGAATAGTGCTTCATTCGACAATGAGCAAATAAATGATAGTGACAGTAGGTGACAGTATGCATCACTCGACGGTGAGCTGGAAGAGTGCCCCTTATGGCAGAGAGCTCCAAATTCATCCATAAAGTGGCGCCGGAATAACGGGACCGCATTCAACCAGGAAACCTTTCCTCCTAATGATCTAATTTTACTGCAATAATAATATGACCTATAATGAACTACTTATTGTATGAGTATGTTGGACTGTGGATGACCATAAGTTCACTAAAAAGAAACAAATCATATTGAAAGCATGGGGCGGTCGCCCAACTCGTTTTTGACCTGGGGTTAGGGTTTTTGACCTGGGGTTAGGGTTAGGGTTACTGCAACAAATAATTTATAGGCAGGGCTGCTGAGGGTATGTCTTAAGTAATATCTGTTATCAATTATATTCTTTGTGAGTCATCTAATTCTTCCATTCCGCATTATTAAGGGTATGTCTTAAGTAATATCTGTTATCAATTATATTCTTTGTTTTCATCTATCTTACCAGATGGCACCCAAGAGAGAGACACCTCCTACTGTTAAGGAGGAAGTGATGCCTCCTACTGTTAAGGAGGAAGAGATACCACCTGCTGTATCTCAGACGGGGAGTTCCAGTCACCCAGCACCTATAGCGGCTGTATCTCAGACGGGGAGTTCCAGTCACCCAGCACCCATAGCGGAGATTGATCACATAGATGTTGTTTATGCGCAGTATCTGAGGGACTGGTATCTGCCCTAGCGTATTGGATATCCTCGAGATTGATATTGTGATGTTTCATATACTTTTATTGTGGTTATTGTGTGATTGTGATACTTATATATTATGCCCATTTTGTGACTGTGATACTTATATATTATGCATTTTGTGTGACTGTGATACTTTTATTTTGTGTGTATTGTGTGACTGTGATATTTTATATATTTTTTGTGTTATTTCGTACGCAAAAAATTTAATGGATGGTTGCTCCAGCTCTGTCTATAATATTTGTGCGTATTAATTGTATGACTGTGATACTTTTTATTCATATTAAATGATGTTAATTTATCGGTGTTGAGTGTTCCACCGAAGGGGCCGGCGAACCCAGAGAATTCAACGGAGGGTTGCTCCGGGTCTATTTTTAATTAGAAATTTATAAATTGCAGGAATAATAGTTTGGAATAATTCAGTATTTTTTTTATTTTTTCTGTAAAATTAGCGACGTATTTAGCGACGTTTAGCCACGTTTAGCGACGTGTATAAACGTCGCTAAATACGTCGCTAATTAGTGATGTTAATAGCCGTCGCTAATGATGTCGCTAAATACGTCGTTGTACATCGCAAATTGCTGACATGGCAGTACTGTCAGGTCATTAAAGACGTCGCTGTCATGTCGCTATATAAGTCGCTAATTAGCGACGTTTAGCGACGTTTGATTATGTCGCTAATTAGTGACTCTGCATCGCTAAACGTCGCTAAGTTAGCGAAACATTTAAGTCGCTAAAAAATATCGGTATAGCGACATTTAGCGATATTTTTCCTTTCAGCGACGTGATGATTACCGATTTCTATAAAACGTCGCTAATTATGTCGCTAAACGTGATTAGGGACGTTTTTTTGTCATTTAGCGACGTTTTTGGGCGTCGCTAATTTGACTTTTTCTGGTAGTGGGGGTACTGTTATATTTGTACCAGTACAATGGGTTAACAGTAGGCATTGTGGCTCGGGTAGGGTAGACAGCTGACCCTCCTATCTCTACTTGAGCGTGTTGTGCTTGATGCACAAGCATCTGAAATATGGGTGTCCAGATGACTGAGTTGGGGGCTCAGGTTCAGATACCTGAGAGTGTATCAATGAGGAAGGGCAACATACTAGCAGTTCAGTGGCAGCATAGGAGGTCTGCATCAGTGCTCGTGTAGTGTGCAGTGCAGCAAGGGGGCTCAGGCTGAGGAGCATAGCAGTATCTGCAAGAAGTTCAGCAAAGGTAGCAGTTCAACAACTACATTCAGTGTGCAGCCTCGAGCAGAAAACCAGCAGGGAGTCAACCATTTAGCCTAGAATATCCTACAACAACTGAGATGCATCGAGCAACAGCTTCCACCTTGAGTCACAGCAGGAGCATTGGCAACTCCACACTAAAACAGATGTATGCAACAGACAACAAGGTGAGGTCCTACTGCACAGTTCAAGTATCAGCACAGAGGAAGACCACTGTACAGTATCAGGTTCAGGTATCAGTATCAGTGGGTAGTGGTATCAGGTAAGGTTTTGGGTTAGATGAGTTTGTGTATTAGTTTATAGTTAGTTATATATATATATATATATATATATATATATACTTGATTATGTAGATAGTTGAATATGTATACTATATATATATATAAATGTTATGTTAGTGGTTGAGTAATAACTAGTTTAGTAGTATCTATGTAGCTATGTACTAATAGATATATGTTAGTAGTTAGCTATGTTAACTATATATTGTATTAGTAGATTATATATGTATTGTATTCGTGTATATATATATTTCATAGTTAGTATATGGGTTAGCATGTAATCTAGTTATATTAGTATAGTCTAAGGTTTTGGGTGATAGCTATGTATATTAGCTATATTCACTAGGACTGAATTACCTTGGGATACCAAGATAATATCAAGGTATTGGGTCGATACTCAAGGTATTGGGTTGAGTATCGGGATATGTGTGTGGTGGTGTGATACGCATTGGTGCAAGGCCAAGGTATCCTAATTGTATTGATTAGTTAAGATACTATATGTATTGACTTATATATATACATATAAATTACTATTTTTCTATATTAAAACTTGTGTATCTTAGGATACGGTATTTTGTGTATCTCATAGTATCTTAGATTAGCTAGTGTAGCTTAGTTTCATAGTGTATAGACTTATTATCCTAGAGATAGACTCATACAACCTAGAAATAGTCGGTTTGACTTAGAAATGACTTATGACGTAGAATTTGCATCAGTTTAACTTATTTTTCATTTTAGAACCTTGTATTGATGCAACGTACCATATATAGGTCCGTGTAACACCAGCTTGGGCATCGAGAGACACACCTTGCTCAGGATTTCAGGCGAGTATATTCTCTGATAGTTTTTATTATTTGATAATTTCTATATTTTAAGTACTTAGAAATGTTACATCTGATTCTTGATAATTTGGTACACGAACTAATATATAGCTTGGATCTTCAGTCATGGGATGTTACAATAGTTATCGTATTGACATCGTACACGACATTGATATTAGACATTGTACATGGTATTAATATTGGACAATGATCGTGTATCGTAACGTGTCATGGTTGGATCCACTGTACTAGTTGGGACGGGGAAAATTGCTAGTAAGAGATGTGATCATATTTCTATTGTAAATTATAAAATATTGTTAGTGTTAATCATACACCTCACGTATGATTAACCAAGCCATTTAGCTATCGTACAAGTTCTCAAGCCGATCACATATCGAAACTAGTATTTCAAACACTTAGAATAGTTACAGTTTTTTATTTCAGTTTCATATATTATATTACCTTGTATATGATATCGTAGTTCCTTTCTTTTTATTTCATATATGCACTGACTATACCCCATTGTCTACATTACCTGTTCTTTTACTATTTGCCATTACATCAGTTTATTGTATTCTCTCAGTATATAGCATCCTCTATCTATTGTTTTATAGTCCTTGTCAATTAATTGGAACTTCTATTGGGTTATACTTCGTTCCAATCCTGACGGCGACTTAGAGGACTGGTGTCCGACATATTACTGACCACAGGGAGAGTAGCTGCAGCCTTGGACCTTGTAGCTCAGGTGTGATTGCCGGGAGGTCTAGCCGGAATTACTAGTTATTTTAGTTAGTTTCTTTTAGCAGATTTTTGTATCGAATTTGTCTCCGGCATATATATTGAGACTTGGACGTCATTATTTGAAGTTTAGATTATATTATTGTTTAGACTTTGTGGTTGTGTTTCAATTATTTGGTTCAATATCTTATCGTGCGTTAGATTCTGTGTTTGAGTATTTCATATTATATTATTATATCTATGTCTCCTTATGGAGTTGGATATTCGTGTGAGATTGATTAGATAGTATTGTGACTTAGACATCGTTCTACCACCGATGCTGCGGTGTAGGCTGGACGTACCCGCGTACTCGTGCCGCTATATCGGGTGAGGGTCATGACATCGATAAGAGATATTCATTACAGTAATTATGACGGACTGGGACACAATAAGAGAAAATGTACAAACCAATCGGCGCAATAATTATTGTACTTGTACTTTTTTATTGAGAATACTTTATAATCATTGTAATTTTTATTGTGATTTGAGATCAAATTGATGTTGTAGTTAAAAATGTTGAAATTTAGGGGAAAATAAATATCATATTACTGATAAACTGATACATGTCCAAATAAACTCATTTATGAATTAGTGTCCACCTCTGGCAAATCTTCTATAATTTATATGAATATGTTCCTTAAGACCTATTCTTCTGATCTCATTTTCGTCGTATCCTCCGCTGGCAAATTTTCTTTCCGCTGGAAAATCTTCATGCGCCTCCACCTTTAGTAAATCTTCAGTCTACTCCACCTCTTATAAATTAACTAATGTCACTACCAAATAATGTCCAAATAATGACGATTTTAGCGACGTCCAAATAAAACGTCGCTGAATTATAGGTATTTAGCGACATACATATAAAATATCACAATACTTCGATGATAGCGACGTAGAGCAATGTTTAGCGACTAAAATTACTATAATAATAAAAAATGTCGCTAGGTAGTCGCTAAACGTTGCTAACTTTTTAATTTTAGCGACGTTTACCGATGTTTATGTATTTAAATCGCAGTATATTATTATGTCCGTGGCGGTTAGCGACGTCTGAACAGACGTCGCTAGTTTATTTCATATAGGTTTTGATGAATTTTTTCCCCCATTTTCATCGATATCTCCAAAATTTTAAACCCTAGCCCCCCATCCCGGTGCTCCACCGCGGTAACCCCCCTCCGACCGAGTCCTCCTCCCTCTGGCGTGCTCCTTCCTCCGTCGGCTCCTCCTCCCTCAAGCTCCCCTCCTCCCGCCGGCGTCCTCCTTCCTCCGTCAGCTCCTCCTCCCTCCGGCGTCCTCCCTCCAGCTCCCCTCCTCCTCACTCAGTGAGATCCTCTCTCTGTCTTCTCTCTCTGTCTCTCTCTCTATAACACGACATGACACACACTAACCCTAACTTGAACACACACACACGCGCAAACACACTAACACACACGGACATTAACCCTAATACGGATACGAAAAAACGGACACACACACACACATACATAGACAAGACATGATATGATGCAGACACACGATCATGAACACGACACAGACATAGACATGATAGGGGATTTGACACAGACACATACACTGACACGACATGTAATATGACACAGACCCTAACCCTAATCATATCTCTCTTCTAGTTAGCTGTCTGAGTTTAGACACAACCTTGTGTATCGGCATCGTATACAATACGATGCAGATCTTGACTCAAGAAGAGTCGTATACACGGATACGGGAATGGCTCTTTAAAGCTGAGACACAATACATTATTGGCTTCTTCTAGAACTCGTATCCAACTTGGGTTAGAGTAGTGTCAAACATATACTTGACACAAGAGTTCGTGTTCGGGTGGTTGTGGCATGGCATTGGTATATGTATCACATAACCAAAGATACAACATCCTATCCTTGACACAAGAGATTGTTTCAAGTGTGAATGGTTCGATCAGATTTAAGATCAAGGATGAAAAATTGACAAGCATGGTCTTATGGATATAAACTACAAACGTAGATATCATGGCTATGAACCATTTTTCCTATCAAGTCAGGCTCAGTTCGTGTACTTTATAACTTATCATAGACGGAGAATAAGAGGTCAGACTGGTGGGCAGTATGCAAGACTAAATCTAGAAATACCTTTGACATTGACAAAATAGCTTATCAGGAGGACGAGCTACCTCTTGTAACTAATATTGTAGATGTAGACTCAACGAAAGTTACTCATTACACGACTAATAATGTAGAAGAGGTAGAATTATCCGAAGATGAAGATGAAGATGAAAACTAAGTAGATAAAAGTGAAGATGATGAGGAAGAAGAAGAGGAAGAAGAGGACGAAGAAGACAAAGAAGATAAATTTTCTGAAGATGATTGAAAATAAAATAAATCCATTTGGACTTATGACATGTATTACATTTTGACTTTAGAATGTACTATCCATTTAGAATTGTGACACTACTAGTTATTCACTGTACACTTCTATTAATATTATGAGATATTTATAACATTTTGACTGTAAAATATACTATATATATGTTTATTTGTTCTATCATCATATATTGTTATCAGGTAAGACATGACACACACACACATTGAGATGGTGTTGTGTGTAGAATTGGATTGGGGGTTATGTGTGGAACTCGAACATGGACACACACACACACACACACACACACACTGAGATGGTGTTGTGGGTGGAACTCGGACACACACACACGCGCGCACTATCCGATATGACACATACACAGGTAAACCCTAACCCTATCTAACACAACACAGACACAGACACGTACACATACATAGACACATACACAATATGATACATTCATAGACACACTGATGGGACATACTCACACTGACATGACACACACATGCTGACATGATACACCGACAGAGTACTCCTTGTGTATTTATTTTATCATCATATGTTACTATCAGGTATGACATGATGACGTGGATCATTCGGAGGTAGATCCTCTAGACGAAGTGCTCCTCCGGCACCGGCTATTGGTTCCGGATCCTCATCGCAGAGTACTCCAATGTACCAACCAGTCACATCTCCAAGTCCATCGATGGTACATGGTAGTACTCCTGGGATGAGCAGTTCTAGGTCTGTAAATCCCCTGAACAAAATATAGGATTATGGATTAAATTAGTATTATTCGGGATTAATTATTGGAGTTATAATTCACTACTGTGATTTTTATTCAATTGTTGTACTTTACCGTTGTTTAAATATCTAGAGTATTACACTAGTTTCTGCTGTCCAACAAATATCATACCCTTGACCTAGACGTACCAATATTCTATTCCGACCTTTGTGTCACTCATAAATACCCTTTCTTGTGCTTTATTTTAATGGCACAACAATCGCCAGACAATATCTAATAATAAATCCAACTTTGCATCCTTGCTCGTTCCAATCAAAATTGGAGACACAACATCGACCCTTTTTGCACAACCAATTTTATGACAATATTCAATTCCGAGTCTACTACATCCATGATACTTGTGTCCCATCCAATTTAAATCTTATGCACTTTCAATTAATTAAAGAACAACATTGACACTAATATTAACTAAATTGGTGCAATAACTCAACCTAACCCAAAACTAGACCCAACACCAACCCAAACCTCCACTCACACCCTCATGGTTCATAAAAAACACCACATACCAATTTCTCCCACTATAACACACAAAATATGGTATTTTTTCACATTCAATCCAATTTTTCTAATTTTGCAAAACCCTAAACTACTAGTGACCTGTATGTAAAAGAATTGCTAGGTGCCCACCTCCTAATGGATGGAACAATTGAAAAAACCCTTTTTGGGGGAGATATGACCGGTCCTAATACTCTTTCTCTCTCTTTGCATGGTACTATACAACATCATATACCTACATTCAATCCTAACCCTCCATTCAAACCCCTACCTATCTCAACCACTCATTTTCTTCATGACCACTTATAAATCCCTAGAAATATCTAGGGACCGGCCCTAATTTCAAGGCATCCACTCTCTCATCATTAATACACCTCCTCCTCTCTCCCCCTCAAGCTTCAGCCAACCCCCTATTCTTTCTCTCATCTTCTCCAACCGAAACCCCACATTCAATCCCCTTCCTCCCTACCAGCCGACAACCACCACCACTGTCCTCCCCTCACCACCGTCACTTCCACCACGACAGCCACCTTCCCGACCTTCTCCTCCTCCTCTAACATAGTGACCGCCACCCTCTTTTCATCCTTCTCACCACCATAACTCTGACCACCATCACCACCATTAACCACCATCACAACCATTAACCACTATAACCACCCCCAACTCCGACCACCACCCTCTCCTTTACCAACTCCGACCACCATCACCACCTCCTCCATCTTCTACCTTCACGAGCACCACCACTGTCCCCTCATCCTCACAGCAACACCGCCACCTGCACGAGCACCACTACCCCCGACTTCTCATTCACTCCTCCGCCATCAACCACCACGACTCCACCATCATCACCATCCCGACCTCCACCTCCTCCCAACCACAGCAGCTATCTACCACTCCCATTTCTCCATAGAAGCCGACAACACCACCTCCATCACCTGAGCAACCTGCCGCCACCGCAGATGCTGCCTCTCCTTCCCGCAGCTACTGTTATTCCTCCTCCCCTCCATGACCTGCAGCACCACCCCCTCGACTAGAGGTCCCGACCAACCCACTGCAGCACCAGCCTCCACATTACTCCAGCTGCTGATCTTCTTCTTCTTCTTGTGCTCGACCTAAACGGAGGGAACCTGTCACTACCACATTCCGAAAACAGGGGTATTTTCGACTTTTTACAATATTTAATATTATTGTAGTTACAATTAAATTAATTGCATAATAGTGTATTTGATTTAAATAATTTTGTGCGATGTGTAATTAAATATATAATTATATGCAGTGTTTATTTATTTTATTTTAGCTAGCAGACTAGACCTAGAAGCCCAGTAGACGAACACCTGTCAGAAATTATAGGGTTCTGAATTTTATTATTTTATCTAGAATTTAATATTTGGAGGTGTAATTAATTACTGTATTTTATTTAATATTTTTGCGCATTGCCTTTGCTTCGATATTTGGAGCAGTATCCTGACTTTTGTCTTCCAACAAATTTCACAATCTTGCTCTAGACATGCCCGCCTTCCATTCTGTTATTTTTGCAACTCATAATTTTGCTCCCTGTGCATTGTTTCTGGCCGCACAAAATCGTCGCGGACGTTTATTTTTAAATTCCTATTTTGTATCGTTGTGCGTTCCAATCGAAAATTGGAGGCCATCTTGACCTATTTTTTGTGCGGCCCAAATTAGGGTAATATCCTGTTCCGAGTCTTCTTCATTATTGGTATTGATGACTTGATCTGATTTTGGCCCCAAGTACTCCTAATTAATTGTTGAACACAACTTGCATTTTATTTCTATTTAAATTGAGGATACCATTTTATCTGATTTTAAAATCCCAATTTAATTCCAGTGCCCTGCAAATTCAGCCCATACCCAACTTACAGTGCCCCCTGACCCTACAAAACACCGGACCCCGAATCGCCCGCCCAATTTTCGTCATTTCATGTGTTTGTGCAATTTCCCAAATTTAAGGGGGTTAAATTGCAAATTGGCATTTTGTGGCCTCACCCAATTATTTTAACCAATGAGGGAGCCTATTAATTTTAATTAAGAACCCTCAATCCCCCATGAATTAAATTTCCTCATGTACCATCCTAGCCATTCATTTGAGATTGGCCCATCACAACCCTCCATCAAATCCCCTCATCCCTATATAATGTCTACATCCTAAACCCTAATCCCTAGGCAACCTAGAAAACACCACCCTCACAAGCCTCCAAAATTCCCCAAGCCCCCACATCCTCTCTCCTACGTTGGAAACTTTTCCTTTCTTCTTCTTTTCCTCTTCTCTTCCTTCTCCTTCTTTCTTTCTCCTTCTTCTTAAATTTTCTTTTGAATTCAAATAAATAGGGGAGGGAACACTGTTCCCTATTGTTCCCTGTTCACCGGCGGCTGGACACTGGATACTCCGGCGGCTCCTCCCCTCCGCCTTGCTGCGGCTGCTCTCCATCCATCCCTCCGGCCGGCGCTCCGCTGCTAACTCCCTCCGGCGGTCCGCTCCGACTACACGACCAACCCCCTTGCTCCGGCGGCTCGCTGACCGTTCCCCGCTGCTCCGATCAACCCGTCCGGCGGCGACTGCCCAGTCCGGCGCCCCCTGTGAACTCCGGCCGAAGCCACTGCTCTTCCCCTGTCCTTCCACCCGGCCAACCCCGGCGGCCAGCCCCGAGATCGGCCGGCCGATCCCCCTTCAGTGAGTTTCCCATCCCCCTCTCTCCCTCTTCTTCCCTGGTTTTATATATATATATATATATATATATATATATATATATATATATATATATATATATATATATATATATGTATGTATATATATTTATATACATACGTATATACGAATATGTATAATTAGTGTAATTAATTTGTATACGTATAGTATCTATTTATTAATAATTAATTTGTGTAGGTATGTGTATATAGCATATTTTAATTTAGTATATGAATAAGTATAACATTTATTTGTTTAATATTTTAGTACATAATGTATAGTATATACAAAATATATGTATGGATATAATAGTTATTTAAATTATGTTAATACATAAGTAATGTATTAATGTATATACTAGCATATGTATTTGTATAAAATCAGGGTATATATATGTTTAATAACTATTTAATTAATATGTATAGTATATCTATATATTTAATATATGAATGCAATATGTACATGTATTGTATATAATTATGAGTATACGTATATGTATATATTTAAATCAATTTATATATATCTCTATATACTTAGTATATATTTGATATATATATATATATATTGGTATATATGTATACAAACATTTTAGCATAAATAATTCTTAGTATATATATATGTTAATGTATATATAATAAAATGTGTATGTAATGTGTATATATAATTTAATGTATATTTTGTATAAGCATTAGTATATTCTTAATATGTAAATTTGTATATATTTATTTAAATGCTATATATATAATTTGAATATTGTACTGTATTTTCATATAGAAATATGTATCAAATATGTATATGTATATTATTTGTTTTATTTATTTAATTGTAAATTATAGTATGTAGAATTAATTACTAAGCATGTATAATTAAATGCCTCTGAATAAGTATATCAATTATTTTTATTAAATTGTATAATTGAATATGTATCAATTTAATATTTAAAGTACATTATGTATAGATATGTAAATACGTATTTGATATATGTTAATATATAAATGTACGAATTTTGGAAATGTGCAACTATAGCAAGTAATTATATATTTAATTAATGTGAAATTAGCATATGTATATTATTTATTTAATTTATGTTTAATATGTATATATGTATAATATATAAATACATTGGTAATACATGTATATTCTAATGTGTACTTTTGCATATATATGATATATATACGTATTTTGGTATATAAAATATAATAGTATACATACTATTTTGGTATAAAAATATATAATGTTTGGTATATGTATATATATATTTTATATATATATATACTTAGTATATTTTCAAGGTATGTTTAATTGGTATATATATATTTTATAAATTCAATTTGGTATATACCTATTTGTATTGGTATATATATATGGTAGGTATTAATGATTAAAAATAGGTAATATGTATCCCTACTAGTTGACCCTAGCTGACTAGTGCCCTGCCTGGCATGACCCTGAGGCCAGTGTTTATAGACTGTGTGTTAGCGTAGCATCTGATGCAAATGTTATATTGTGATGTGTTATAGGACTGTTGGTTTACCCAGGGGATACTCTGGAACAGGACATCCATAAATACCAGCTAAGGACCCAAGGCAAGTACATTCTCTGATAATTTCTAATTCTTTGATAATTTCTATAAGTTCAACAATCATGAAATGTTACAACTGAATCTTTGACACTGTGCTACACGGACTAGTATATAGCCTGGATCTGCAGTCATGAGATGTTACCTTGATTATCGTATTGACATTGTACACGACATGTATATTAGACATCGTACATGATAGACTTGCCTTGCTCGTGTATCGTGACGTGTCATGGTTGGATCCACAGTACTAGTTGGGGGCGGAAAAATTGCTAGTGAGAAATGTGATCAAATACCTATCGTACAAGTTTATATTATTGGTGTTAATCATTCGCCTCACGCATGATTAGCCAGGCCATGTAGCAATCGTACAAGTCCCAAGCCGATCACATTTCAAAACTATAATTTCAAACACTTAGAATAGTTACAGTTCTCTATTTTAGATCATATGCTACATCACCCGTATATGATACTGTTCCTTGTTCTTTTTATTTCCATACATGCACTGAATGTATCATATTGCCTGTCTCTTACATTGCCTGTCTCTCTTAAATTGCCATTACATTTATTTCACTGTCTTCTCAGTAGCTAGCATGACATGTTTTTATTGTATTATAGACATTATCAATTAATGGAATTGTTATTTGAGATTGTGCTTTGCTCCTTCCTGACTGGAAATATTTTTCCAGACTATGCCTTAGATGACCGCTGTCCGACACTTTATGGACCATATGGTGAGTAGCTGCAGACTTGGTAGTAGTTGTGGTTCTGGAAGGTCTAGCCGGAAATTATTATTTATTGTTAGTTCTTAAGTAGACTATTTGGTACCGGATTTGTCTCCGGCCTTTTGATGATTCTTGGATATTGTTAAGTTAAGTTATTTCTTGTGGACTTGTGTTGTATTAAATTTTAATTTCTGTTTCGAAATCTTATCGTACTGTAATCCTGTGATTGAGTATATGTTCATCTTATTTGTGTCATTCGTGCCTCCTAATGGAGATTGGATGCTTGCGTGACATTAGTTAGATAGTATCAAGACCTTGACAGCGTTCTACCGCCGATGCTGCGGCGTAGGCTGGACGTACCCACGCACTCGTGCCCCTAAACCGGGTGCGGGTCGTGACACGTTTTTAGTGGTGGCCCATGCAGGTCAGACTTCGCGAGTTGTGCGATGTCGTAGTAGTGTGACACCCTTGTTATACTACTGCGTGCCTGCTATAGAATCTAGGACATAGGATACTAGGACGAGAGCAAATACTCAATCACAATTCCTTGAGAGATTCCTGGGATGACCCCTGAGAATCTTGTTATAATTTCCAATTTAAATCATTCCCTTGTTCCGTCCATTCTCACTTGTTGATATTGATTTGATTATTGTTGATTAGGTATTAAATTAGAATTTTGGGTTTCATTGTAGGTTTGATTTCATATTAAGATGAATTTATAGACTGATTTATGGTATTATTTGATGATGCCCGTCAATGAGGACAGTGAAAATGATTAACATTAGGGTTATTGGACTACAAAAGGTGGATTTAAATTTTTAATTTAAGATTGAAAATGAATTTCAAAATTTTAGGATTTTGAGAAGATTGAGATTGTTATTAAAATTTATTTTGAAGATTTCAATGAATTGCAAAATTTTGAAACTTGAGGAGTTGAAATATTGTTATTGAAATTATTTTTGAGGATTCAGAATCGATTCAATAAACCTAGACAAGTCTGTAAGGATTTGGTGTGATTAAGTTTATTTCAGTATTTAAACAATTAACCTTGAGGAAAGTGCATGCAATTTACTATAAAAATTTATTCGAGGAGTTATTTGAGGAATTTTATTTGAGGATAGGATTTTATAATGGGAGAGATATGTTATAAGTAGGTAAGGATATGTTGGCTTGAGCATGATTGATATTTCACTGCCAACTGGCTTAGGTGTTCATCTAGGATTGTATTAGAGAGAGAGAGCAGTAGTTAGTCTGGTGTGTTGCAACTGTTATGCACTTGAGTGATAAGAATAAAATAGTATCAGCGATTGCAGTAGATAAGGAAGCCAGCAGTGAGTATACTTCAAGAAGAACTGCGGTACCTAGGGGATAGAGGTATCAACCATGGATGCATCTTTGATCTGTGCAATCAACTAGGATTATTCAAATCTTTTATCTTGAATGTTGTTCCTTAGAACTGTACTGTCCTTCCTTGATGATATCGTATTTTGCCTAAATTGAATCTTTGGGATCTGTCTTCAGGATGTCGCCGCAGACATGGTCTATGAGAGCGGGAACATCAGCTTTAGAGGGGTCTGCCACCTCTCCACCTGAGGGACAGACAACAGTAGTTTCTCCTACATCCCCGATGCACGTAGGTAATCTTCCTCCCCCACCTGTTCAGAAGATTGCCGCAGCTGTGACGGACAACCTTCCTCCTCCACCGACTCCGATTCCCGGAGGTTTGCCCATTGACGGAACGCAGATGTTTACCTTGATCCAAGGCATGGTAGATGCCCAGAGAGTGACGGCAGACGCTCAGCGAGTTCAAGCTGAGGCTCAGAGGGTGCAAGCAGAAGCGTACCAGGCACAAACCGAGCTGATGAAAGAAAATATGGAGAATGCTCATCAAGTGACTCTCCAAGCTTTGGAGAAAGTAGCACAGTACCAGCAGTTTCCTGGCCAGCAGCAGAGATCAGGCACTATAGTAGATTTCAAAAGAATGATGCCTCGAGAGTTCAAAGGCACCGAAGGAATACTCTACGCTGACGACTGGCTAGAGGATATAGAGAGAAGCCTGCGATTGACCCAGATTCCGGAGAACTTGCAGATAGAAGCCGCTGGCAGTCAGATGTTCGATATCGCACTCACGTGGTATCGCACTGAGCCGAGAATTACAGCGCAAGGACTTACTTGGGAGACCTTCAAGGAACTCTTCAAGGAGAAGTTCTTTCCCGACGTGGCATTGGGAACCTTGGAAAGTCAGTTTCATGACTTAGTTCAAGAAAATATGTCGGTCGACGAGTACGCTGCAGAATTCTGTAGATTGAGCCGTTTTGCATCGTCTATGATTCGGGACCCAGGAGATCGAGCCCGAAAATTTAGAAAGGGACTGACGAGAGAGATTAGGTCGCGCACTTCTGGTCGTCGTACCGCTACCTATGAGGCTATCTTGATGGATGCTCAGATCGCAGAAGAGGATCTGGATCTCAGGCCTAAGAGAAGCCACAATACTTTTGGAGATACAAATGATAGCGCAGGACCAGCCAAGCATCCCCGTATTCAGCACCAGCAGCAGTACCAAGTACCATTTCATATTCAGCAACAACCATGGATATTTCAGCATCCACAACAGTACCTAGCACCAGTTCCTATCCAACAACATCCATGGGCGTATCAGTATCAACAACAGTACCAGACGCCAATTCGTATTCAGCAGGATCAACAGCAGCCTCCAAGAGAGACACAACGGACTTGTCATTTCTGTAAGAAGCCAGGTCACCTTTGGGAGAGCTGTAGAACGAGGCTAGGACTTTGTTTGCACTGCGGCGCTGCGGGCCATCGGGTAAAGGATTGTCCTCTAGCCCCTTATCTTCCCGGCCAGCGCACAACTTCAGATTATAGAGATCCAGTTAGGCTACCTGTGGAACCGTATATTGCTCAGCACCCGCGAAGGGAACCACCCCAGCAGGACGGGCATTTGCGATGACGGTCGAGGAGACCGATACTGCAGGTAATGTGTTAGCAGTTTCTGTTCTTTCCTTTATTCTGTTCCTACCTATTTGATTGATTGATTGCTTAGTACAATAGTTGTATGCATGATTTTTTTGTTATAATGTAGTTAGTAGTACCCCTGATGCATAGACTGCAACACCATAACAAATGAGACCATAACCATGTATGTTCCCCTAGATTGTATGTGGTATGACTATAGGTAGAATTCCCTTAGACCGTGATTATTGGTGTTGACTGTAGTGAAGATTCATGAATGAGTTATGACTTGACAAGAGGAACAAGATGATTAAAATTTGAGGATAATTATTGATTTAAATAAATGGTTAAGAAATTAACATGGCATAATTGGTGGTTAATTAATTCCAAGAAAGATTATGACATGTTTAAGTTGGTTATTAATTTGGAAATTTTGGGAGATTTATCAATGTATTTATTTAATTGCAAGTTATGAATTTTTGAACTTTATAATTGGATGTAACAATTGGAGAATCCTTAAATATCATATTGTTGAGTATCTTGAGGAGTGGATATTAAATTCCGGCTATTGAATTATTAACTCAAAACTTTCAAGGGAATTTTGACAAATGGACTTTGATTTTTATTCCGAGGAATGAAATAATTACAGAAATTTTATTTGTGAAAAGACATTGCGGATTATAACCTGATTTCATGGTTAATGGATTTAAAATTTGCGGGAATAATAGTGTGTATGATTTAAACACTAGTATGAGGATTTTAAATTTCGAGGACGAAATTCTTTTAAGGTGGGTAGACTTGTCACTACCACATTCCGAAAACAGGGGTATTTTCGATTTTTTACAATATTTAATATTATTGTAGTTACAATTAAATTAATTGCATAATAGTGTATTTGATTTAAATAATTTTGTAAGATGTGTAATTAAATATATAATTATATACAGTGTTTATTTATTTTATTTTAGCTAGCAGACTAGACCTAGAAGCCCAGTAGACGAACACCTGTCGGAAATTATAGGGTTCTGGATTTTATTATTTTATCTAGAATTTAATATTTGGAGGTGTAATTAATTACTGTATTTTATTTAATATTTTTGCGCATTACCTTTGCTTCGATATTTGGAGCAGTATCCTGACTTTTGTCTTCCAACAAATTTCACAATCTTGCTCTAGACATGCCCGCCTTCCATTCTGCTATTTTTGCAACTCATAATTTTGCTCCCTGTGCATTGTTTCTGGCCGCACAAAATCGTCGCGGACGTTTATTTTTAAATTCCTATTTTGTATCGTTGTGCGTTCCAATCGAAAATTGGAGGCCATCTTGACCTATTTTTCGTGCGGCCCAAATTAGGGTAATATCCTGTTCCGAGTCTTCTTCATTATTGGTATTGATGACTTGATCTGATTTTGGCCCCAAGTACTCCTAATTAATTGTTGAACACAACTTGCATTTTATTTCTATTTAAATTGAGGATACCATTTTATCTGATTTTAAAATCGCAATTTAATTCCAGTGCCCTGCAAATTCAGCCCATACCCAACTTACAGTGCCCCCTGACCCTACAAAACACCGGACCCCGAATCGCCCGCCCAATTTTCGTCATTTCATGTGTTTGTGCAATTTCCCAAATTTAAGGGGGTTAAATTGCAAATTGGCATTTTGTGGCCTCACCCAATTATTTTAACCAATGAGGGAGCCTATTAATTTTAATTAAGAACCCTCAATCCCCCATGAATTAAATTTCCTCATGTACCATCCTAGCCATTCATTTGAGATTGGCCCATCACAACCCTCCATCAAATCCCCTCATCCCTATATAATGTCTACATCCTAAACCATAATCCCTAGGCAACCTAGAAAACACCACCCTCACTAGCCTCCAAAATTCCCCAAGCCCCCACATCCTCTCTCCTACGTTGGAAACTTTTCCTTTCTTCTTCTTTTCCTCTTCTCTTCCTTCTCCTTCTTTCTTTCTCCTTCTTCTTAAATTTTCTTTTGAATTCAAATAAATAGGGGAGGGAACATTGTTCCCTATTGTTCCCTGTTCACCGGCGGCTGGACACTGGATACTCCGGCGGCTCCTCCCCTCCGCCTTGCTGCGGCTGCTCTCCATCCATCCCTCCGGCCGGCGCTCCGCTGCTAACTCCCTCCGGCGGTCCGCTCCGACTACACGACCAACCCCCTTGCTCCGGCGGCTCGCTGACCGTTCCCCGCTGCTCCGATCAACCCGTCCGGCGGCGACTGCCCAGTCCGGCGCCCCCTGTGAACTCCGGCCGAAGCCACTGCTCTTCCACTGTCCTTCCACCCGGCCAACCCCGGCGGCCAGCCCCGAGATCGGCCGGCCGACCCCCCTTCAGTGAGTTTCCCATCCCCCTCTCTCCCTCTTCTTCCCTGGTTTTATATATATATATATATATATATATATATATATATATATATATATATATATATATATATATATATATATATGTATATATATTTATATACATACGTATATACGAATATGTATAATTAGTGTAATTAATTTGTATACGTATAGTATCTATTTATTAATAATTAATTTGTGTAGGTATGTGTATATAGCATATTTTAATTTAGTATATGAATAAGTATAACATTTATTTGTTTAATATTTTAGTACATAATGTATAGTATATACAAAATATATGTATGGATATAATAGTTATTTAAATTATGTTAATACATAAGTAATGTATTAATGTATATACTAGCTTATGTATTTGTATAAAATCAGGGTATATATATGTTTAATAACTATTTAATTAATATGTATAGTATATCTATATATTTAATATATGAATGCAATATGTACATGTATTGTATATAATTATGAGTATACGTATATGTATATATTTAAATCAATTTATATATATCTCTATATACTTAGTATATATTTGATATATATATATATATTGGTATATATGTATACAAACATTTTAGCATAAATAATTCTTAGTATATATATATGTTAATGTATATATAATAAAATGTGTATGTAATGTGTATATATAATTTAATGTATATTTTGTATAAGCATTAGTATATTCTTAATATGTAAATTTGTATATATTTATTTAAATGCTATATATATAATTTGAATATTGTACTGTATTTTCATATAGAAATATGTATCAAATATGTATATGTATATTATTTGTTTTATTTATTTAATTGTAAATTATAGTATGTAGAATTAATTACTAAGCATGTATAATTAAATGCCTCTGAATAAGTATATCAATTATTTTTATTAAATTGTATAATTGAATATGTATCAATTTAATATTTAAAGTACATAATGTATAGATATGTAAATACGTATTTGATATATGTTAATATATAAATGTACGAATTTTGGAAATGTGCAACTATAGCAAGTAATTATATATTTAATTAATGTGAAATTAGCATATGTATATTATTTATTTAATTTATGTTTAATATGTATATATGTATAATATATAAATACATTGGTAATACATGTATATTCTAATGTGTACTTTTGCATATATATGATATATATATGTATTTTGGTATATAAAATATAATAGTATACATACTATTTTAGTATAAAAATATATAATATTTGGTATATGTATATATATATTTTATATATATATATACTTAGTATATTTTCAAGGTATGTTTAATTGGTATATATATATTTTATAAATTCAATTTGGTATATACCTATTTGTATTGGTATATATATATGGTAGGTATTAATGATTAAAAATAGGTAATATGTATCCCTACTAGTTGACCCTAGCTGACTAGTGCCCTGCCTGGCATGACCCTGAGGCCAGTGTTTATAGACTGTGTGTTAGCGTAGCATCTGATGCAAATGTTATATTGTGATGTGTTATAGGACTGTTGGTTTACCCAGGGGATACTCTGGAACAGGACATCCATAAATACCAGCTAAGGACCCAAGGCAAGTACATTCTCTGATAATTTCCAATTCTTTGATAATTTCTATAAGTTCAACAATCATGAAATGTTACAACTGAATCTTTGACACTGTGCTACACGGACTAGTATATAGCCTGGATCTGCAGTCATGAGATGTTACCTTGATTATCGTATTGACATTGTACACGACATGTATATTAGACATCGTACATGATAGACTTGCCTTGCTCGTGTATCGTGACGTATCATGGTTGGATCCACAGTACTAGTTGGGGGCGGGGAAATTGCTAGTGAGAAATGTGATCAAATACCTATCGTACAAGTTTATATTATTGGTGTTAATCATTCGCCTCACGCATGATTAGCCAGGCCATGTAGCAATCGTACAAGTCCCAAGCCGATCACATTTCGAAACTACAATTTCAAACACTTAGAATAGTTACAGTTCTCTATTTTAGATCATATGCTACATCACCCGTATATGATACTGTTCCTTGTTCTTTTTATTTCCATACATGCACTGAATGTATCATATTGCCTGTCTCTTACATTGCCTGTCTCTCTTAAATTGCCATTACATTTATTTCACTGTCTTCTCAGTAGCTAGCATGACATATTTTTATTGTATTATAGACATTATCAATTAATGGAATTGTTATTTGAGATTGTGCTTTGCTCCTTCCTGACTGGAAATATTTTTCCAGACTATGCCTTAGATGACCGCTGTCCGACACTTTATGGACCATATGGTGAGTAGCTGCAGACTTGGTAGTAGTTGTGGTTCTGGAAGGTCTAGCTGGAAATTATTATTTATTGTTAGTTCTTAAGTAGACTATTTGGTACCGGATTTGTCTCCGGCCTTTTGATGATTCTTGGATATTGTTAAGTTAAGTTATTTCTTGTGGACTTGTGTTGTATTAAATTTTAATTTCTGTTTCGAAATCTTATCGTGCTGTAATCCTGTGATTGAGTATATGTTCATCTTATTTGTGTCATCTGTGCCTCCTAATGGAGATTGGATGCTTGCGTGACATTAGTTAGATAGTATCAAGACCTTGACAGCGTTCTACCGCCGATGCTGCGGCGTAGGCTGGACGTACCCACGCACTCGTGCCCCTAAACCGGGTGCGGGTCGTGACAGAACCCATGTGTGCACCATGGTCCCGACCAGGAGACCCCTCAATCCCGAGCTCCTCATCTAGGTAAATACTTTACTTCTCCTCCTATATGTTCTTTATCACTTCATCACCTTCTTTACCCCTCTTGTACTCCTACATCTTCTTAATTATTTCTAGGATCACCCATGAATGCTTATGTAGGCTTCTCACTTATTAAACCCATGAAAATACTTCTCAAACCATTCAATAACCCCATTTTTATTTAATTCCAGAAATTGAATCTCGTGAATTGGGTTTCAATACATGTTGTGGGCTTGTCAAATTCATGTTGGTTTGCGTTTTAGTGTTGTGTTGGATTAGTATTCAGATTTGGGAACCTACAGGTATGGATGACTTATTGGGAAGTAGCTTAAATTGAGGGGTTAGCATGTGTGGTATTTTAAAATATTTGAAGCTTTATACATGTGATGTTTACATAATAGAGATAGGAAATGCCTTAACCTATTGATCATGTGCATATGTAGTTTGGAATGAGGATGAACACTAGTAAGTAGTTGGGCTAATTCGATATTTGATAATTTGAGGACGATGATGACATGTTTATATGTAGGAACCCTAGTGTAAGAACACCTTATACTCATGAGTTTGAGGAGAAACTTAGCAACCTCATACCTAAAGTTATGATATTACATCTGAGGTTAAATTTATAATTGGAAGTACATAGCATTTGTGCACCCATTTTGGACTCTTTCCTAATCAACCCTTTTAGTTGACCTATAGAACACCATAACCTGAGTTAGCTTCTAATAACTAAATATTGTATATAAGTAGTACTTTGTGCATGTTTAGTGTACCCTAGCGTAGTGACTGATTTAATATTATTATCGTAGGCTATTGTGATCGTCCAGTCGCAGATTCGGGAGCAAGACCTCTTTATTCGTAGATTGAGGAAACATAAAAGTATACCTTGCCTTATTGTACTGTTTAAATTCAGTTATTATTATTCATATACTTTGTACTCTGAATATTTTATAACTGTGCGCTTCTGAGTATGCCTCGAGTGCAGTCGACGAAGACGTTGACGTTAGGACTTGTGTTTGACCTAGCGTCTAGTGGACGTACCCTAAGTGACAGAGTTATCATTATAACTCTGAGGCCTTGACACGTATCATTCTACATCACAGAGTGAGTTCATGATAGGACACAGACTTACGTACTTGACTGTCCATCGGTGCGAGTAGCACGTTTGATGGTATTTAGCGTAGTTGTATGGTTCTTAGTGACTTGCATATAGTTACGAGATGTCCACATCGCACTTGAGACTTGTACATTGGCATTGGGTGGGGAGGACGACTAGTAGGTGTATGGGATACCCATCTCCTTTATGCAGATATCGTATTCTTTAGAGCGTTGGACGTTACATGTGCAGATACCACGCTCTTCAGGGCGTTGGACGTCATGCAGATACCACACTTTTCAGAACATTGGACGTATTTATTTATGCAAATACCACGCTCTTCGGAGTATTAGACGTTATTATATATGCAGATTGCCCCAAGATGGGGGGCCTATGTGGCATATACTAGCCTGTCATGATGATTGGTAAATTACGTCAGCATATGTCTAGCCTACACTTCCCTTACGCACTAAGTTGTCCTCAAATTGCATTCACTTAGGAGGATAGTTCACCCTGATTTACTTTACACAGTATTTACATTATGGTATGTACTTTTTGTATTTTGTTACGTCCCTCTAAGGACCTGGTTCCCTTCCAGGTTATTTGTGCAATTTTGATGAGGCTTGATCTGGTGGTGTGTTGGACATCTTTGCAGGTATCATTATATCTTTCCTCTATTACAGTTATGTATTGTTTCTCATTGTGACTCTACTATTGTAGCCTAGTGTTTATAGGCCTATATTATTCTCTTGATATATTCGGATGGCTGTATTATTGGACTGCAGACTAATAATGTGTACTATTCCCTCTTGTAATTTATTTACCATGGATTGAGATTTGGTTTAGTTGTTGCATATTTTGGATGAGATTTTATTTTTAGCTCGATCACTTGACCATGGACAGCGTAAGTGCACTTCGTCGGGTCCATTAAATTGGAAAGCCCTACGGAGTTATACCAGCTGGCCATTGCCACGTGTCTGGTCCCGCATAATTTAGGACTGGGGCGTAACATAATTTTAGTGGTGGATCATGTAGGTCAGAGCATATCGTTTCGGTTACGCTATTGTACCGAACAAGCCTGCAACTTAGAATTAATGTTGAATAAGATCTTAATTCATAACTGATTTTAAAACTCCTCTTTTATTCGATTGTCGCATTTGGACTTCATTATTATATTCGTTCATTTATCGTCGACATTATTATTATTGTTTCTCATCTTACTTATTTTGGGGAGATGGATGCTCACGCACGATAATTTTCTCCTAGAGCAGATCCTAGTCAAGACGGAAGAAGGTATGATTGATGTAATATTTTGTGATAAGATGGTTACCCTTAGTAGGGTAGGTTGATAGGTTCTTTCTAGATGTTAGAGCTAGTAAAGATTGTTAGCATGAGAATTAAATGTAGTAGTAGACGTCTGGTACTGATAAAACCCTACCTTTCCTTAAGGTAGCAATTATTTGTAAGTATTAGAAGCTAGAAAGATTGTTTGATTCTAAGGCTCTAGAATAATTTGGAAAAGACATAGCTAGATGCTAGGGGTTAGTTGTAGCCTCATGATAGTGATACAAGAAATTAGTTATAGCCTCATGATAGTGATACAAGAAACGGCATTATGAACTTGAGAAGACAGAAATTTAGACTCACATCTAGAAGAAGATTATCAGATATTAATAAAAATAGGGTATAAAATAGCACTTTATATAGCAAGCATAGTGGTTAATCTCTAGTTGCCTTATGACTTCCAGTACCAAACCTAGAATTTTTTTCCCTTTAGATAAAGATGATTATATGACTAGGCTAAAATGGATATGTGGATTACTAGATTGGATGTTGATTGACTTGACAACTTAGGTACTAGGGTATAGCTTCTGGAATCAGATTAGATATACTTGATTTGTTTGGGTTGCCAGTGTCCATTAGGCTCATGGTTTTCACCTTTGATAACTCGATTAGTTGAGTAAGTATCTGAAATAGAGCAATTATATTGAAGGATGAGAGTATCGACATATATTATAGCCTTGAGTTGGATATCGTGGACTATCTATAATGGATGGCCAGTTATAAATAAGATGGTACCCATATAGTTTGGATGAAGGGTATGCATGGAGTAAACTAGGAGAAATCTTAAGTTCGAGGTAAAAAGGTAGGATGGAAACAAGATAAGATTCGTGAGAAGTACCTGACCTTGAACTTTTTAAATTAAGAGAAGGATCTAGGAAAGACTAAAAAAAATTATCACTCGATAGTTGCCTCGAAGATCGATACTACGAAGTGGAAGGTACTGGGCCATGATTGACGGAGTTTAGAGTTGAACACAAAACCAACTCACTAGAAAGATATGAAGGTGTGTAGAAAACAAATTATAAGGAAAATATATTAGAGTCACGTAACCCAAGGACGAATTTTTTTGGTTTGGACTTGAGGGATAATAATTATAATATTTATGAATTATAATGCTTTTAGAATTTCGAAGATTTAGCGCAGGTAGAAATTGTTGATCAGCCTCGAAGTGCTACGAATTTCAAGGAATAAAATACAGGTTTAGATCACAAGCTGACCCATTGGTCAATCGGTAGAGGATTACCACTAGACTCTTAGATTATGTATTGACACATGAGTAAGGGTTGTAAATGGAAAATAGAAGTCTGATAGGAATGATAGCCGAATATTAAAGTTTACACATAAACCGCTTAGGGATAGAGATTTAGATTTTTGACTAATAGAACATGAGCTTGCGGAACATAATCCTTAGTAGTGGATTGTGTTATGGGAACCTATCTCCAATTTACCCTAGCCGATGAATTTTACGAATCATATTCTTGTTATTGTATTTGTTATATTTTATTCTAGGATATTTAGAATGATTGAATAGATATTTATTACATAATTTTTATATATTCTTATTACTATGTATTGAGTAGAGACTTATGTTGTATTTTATTACATATATTTCTCCTAGAAATTGTTAGAGTTGAGCTTCTATACTAGGTATGACTGACTGACTGACTAGATTAGACTTATTGCTACTAGGACTGCTTATAAGAAGTTAGGTTGCATGATTCCATTGTGGATACTATAGGATGATGACGTTATACCTAGGAAAGAATGTTGAGATATTAACTGTCTTAGTTGCAGAAAAAAGAATTTAGATACTACATAAGTGGCCTTGAGAATTTTGTGCTTACAAAATTTTAGTGTCTAACCCCTGCAGTCCTTTGAGAGTAAAAAAAAATATCGTTATTTTATTTATAGATATTAGAAGTTTCAAACTTAGATTGTGTCGGAACATCCTTGAGTAACCTAGGCTTATAGGTAATAATTTTCTGGATGATGATTAGCATGATAACAATGACGAGACAGTTCATGATGATGAGAAGATGTTTTGAGGACCAAATATCTTAGATGATTAGACTGTACGTATGTGGCAGTTTAAGGTAAAGAGAGTAGAGTAGGACTAAGTACCAAGTTGTGTTTATATATTTATAGATACGTGGAGTTTGTTGTTGGGGAGATGGATTTTAAATTTCGAGGACAAATTTTTTTAAGGTGGATAGATTATAAACCCCCTGAACAAAATATAGGATTATGGATTAAATTAGTATTATTCGGGATTAATTATTGGAGTTATAATTCCCTACTGTGATTTTTATTCAATTGTTGTACTTTACCGTTGTTTAAATATCTAGAGTACTACAATAGTTTCTGTCGTCCAATAAATATCATACCCTTGACCTAGACATACCAATCTTCTATTCTGACCTTTGTGTCACTCATAAATACCCTCTCTTGTACTTTATTTTAATCGCAAAATAATTGCCAGACAATATCTAATAATAAATCTAACTTTGCATCATTGTTCGTTCCAATCGAAATTGGAGACACAACCTCGACCATTTTCTCACAATCAAATTTATGACAATAATCTATTCCGAGTCTACTACGTCCATGACACTTGTGTCCCACCCAATTTAAATCCTATGCACTTCCAATTAATTAAAGAATATCTTTGACACTAATTCTAACTAAATTTGTGCAGTGACTCAACCTAACCCAAAACTGGACCCAATACCAACCCAAACCCCCACTCATACCCTCATGGTTCATACAAATTACCACACACCAATTTTTTCCACTACAACACACCAAACATGACATTTTTTCACATCCAATCCAATTTTTCTTATTGTGCAAAAGCCCAAACTACTAGGACCTATATGTAAAAGAATTGCTAGGTGTCCACCTCCTAATGGATGGAACAAATGAAGAAACCCATTTTTGGGGAGACATGACCGGTCCTAATAATCTCCCTCTCTCTTTGCATGGTGCTATGCAACATCATATACCTACATTCAATCCTAGCCCTCCATTCAAACCCCTACCTATCTCAACCACTTATTTCCTTCATGACCACTTACAAATCCCTAGAAATATCTAGGGGCCGACCCTAATTTCAAGGCATCCACTCTCTCATCACTAATACACCTCCTCTTCTTTCCCCCTCAAGCTTCAGCCGACCCCCCATTCTTTCTCTCATCTTATCCAACCGAAACACCACCTTCACTCCCCTTCCTCCCTAGCAGTCGACCACCACCACCACCACTATCCTACCTTCACCACCGTCACTTCAACCATGACAGCCACCTTCCCGACCTCCTCCTCCTCCAACACTAGGACCGCTACCCTCTTTTCTTCCTCCTCACCACCACAACTCTGACCACCATCGCCATCTTCACCACCATCACCGCCCCCGACTCCGACCACCACCCTCCCCTTCACCAACTCTGACCACCATCACCACCTCCTCCATCTTCCACCTTCACGAGCACCACCACCCCTGACTTCTCATTCACTCCTCCGCCATCAACCATCATAACTCCACCATCATCACTATCCTGGCCTCCACCTCCTCCCAACCACAAAAGCTACCCACCACTCCCCTATCTCTATACAAGCTGACAATACCACCTCCATCACTTGAGCAACCTGCGGCCACCGCAGCTGCTGCCTCTCCTTCCCGCAGCTGCTGCCATTCCTCCTCCCCTCCATGACCTGCAGTACCACCCCCTCGACCAGCGGTCCCGACCAACCCACTGCAGCACCTGCCTCCACATTACTCCAACTGCTGATCATCTTCTTCTTCTTCTTGTACTCGACCTGAACGGAAGGAACCCCTATGTGCACCACCGTCCTGACCAGAAGACCCCTCATTCCCGAGCTCCTCATCTAGGTAAACACTTTACTTCTCCTCCTATATGTTCTTTATCACTTCATCACCTTGTTCACCCCTCTTGTACTCCTACATCTTCTTAATCATTTCTAGGACCACCCATGAATGCTTATGTAGGCTTCTCACTTATTAAACCCATGAAAATACTTCTCAAACCATTCAATAACCCCATTTTTATTTAATTTCAGAAATTGAATCTCGTGAATTGGGTTTCAATATATGTTGTGGGCTTGTCAAATTCATGTTGATTTGCATTTTCGTGTTGTTTTGGATTAGTATTCAGATTTAGGAACCTATAAGTATGGATGACTTATTGGGAAGTAGCTTAAATTGAAGGTTCAGCCTGTGTGGTGTTTTAAAATATTTGAAGCTTTATACATGTGATGTTTACATAATAGAGATGGGAAATGCCTTAACCTATTTTGCTTCTCCTGCTGTGAACACCTTGGGTTTGTACGAAAGAAAATTGTCTCAGCTTCCTAGCTCTTGGAAGCGACTAGGTGCTCTGAGTGGTTTCAGGGAGGGAAAAAGAAAGAAAGTGAATTGAGATGATGTACATATGTAGTTTGGAATAAGGATGAACACTAGTAAGTAGTTGGGCTAATTCGACATTTGATAAATTGAGGACGATGATGACATGTTTTTATGTAGGAACCCTAGTGTAAGAACACCTTATACTCATGAGTTTGAGGAGAAACTTAGTAACCTAATACCTAAAGTTATGATATTACATCTGAGGTTAAAGTTATGATTGGAAGGACATAGCATTTGTGCACCCATTTTGGACTCTTTCCTAATCAACCCTTTTAGTTGACCTATAGAACACCCTAACCTGAGTTAGCTTTTAATAACTAAATAATGTATATAAGTTGTACTTTGTGCGTGTTTAGTGTACCCTAGCGTAGTGACTGATTTAATATTATTACGTAGGCTATTGTGATCGTCCAGTCGCAGATTCGGGAGCAAGACCGCTTTGTTCGTAGATTGAGGAATCAGGCAAGTATACATTGTCTTGTTGTACTGTTTAAATTCAGTTATTACTATTCATATAATTTGTGCTCTGAATATTTTATAACTGTGTGCATTTGAGTATGCCTCGGGGGCAGTCGACGAAGACATTGACCTTAGGACTTGTGTTTGACCTAGCGTCTAGTGGACGTACACTAAGTGACAGAGTTATCATTATAACTCTGAGGCCTTGACACGTATCATTCTACGTCACAGAGTGAGTGTATGATAGGACACGGGCTTACACACTTGACTGGCCATCGGTGCACGTGTGATGGTATTTAGCGTAGTTGTTTGGTTCTTAGTGACTTGCATATATTTACAAGATGTCCATGTCACACTTGAGACTTGTACATTGGCATTGGGCGGGGAGGATGACCAGTAGGCGTATGGGACATCTACCTCCTTTATGCAGATACCGTATTCTTTGGAGCGTTGGACGTTACATGTGCATATACCACGCTCTTCAGGGCGTTGGACGTCATGCAGATACCACGCTTTTCAGAACGTTGGACGTATTTATTTAGGCAGATACCACGCTCTTCGGAGTATTGAACGTTATTATATATGCAGATTGTCCCAAGATGGGGGCATATGTGGCATAGACTAGCCAGTCACGACGATTGGTGAATTATGTCAGCCTATGTCTAGCCTACACTTTCCATACGCACTAAGTTGTCCTCAAATTATATTCACTTAGGAGGATAGTTCACCATGATTTACTTTACTTAGTATTTACATTATGGCATGTACTTTTTGTATCTTGTTACGTCCCTCTGAGGACCTGGTTCCCTTCCAGGTTATTTGTACAGTTTTGATGAGGCTTGATCTGGTGGTGTGTTGGACATCCTTATAGGTATAATTATATCTTTCCCCTATTACAGTTATATACTATTTCCCATTGTGACTCTGCTATTATAGCCTAGTGTTTATAGGCCTATATTATTCTCTTGGTCTATTCGAACGACAATATTATTGGGCTGCAAACTAATGATCCGTACGGTTCCCCCTTGTAATTTATTTACCATGGATTGAGATTTAGTTTAGTTGTTGCATATTTTGGATGAGATTCTATTTTTAGCTTGATCACTTGACCTTGGACAGCGTAAATGCACTTCGTCGGGTCCATTAAATTAGAAAGCCCTACGAAATCGTACCAGCTGGCCATTGTCACGTGTCTGGTCCTGCATATTTTGGGACTGGAGCGTGACAAGGCCTAAGACTACTCCCCCGTCCAGCGTTCCTTCTTTTGAAGGCACCATGGAGACAGAGGAGCATATGGAGGAGGTTGATCTGATTCTGTCTGTACATGATCAGAGCGATCCTCCATGAGCACCTCTGGACGAGACGTGGATGGAGATTTGGAGGGACGGGCCTAGCAAGTAAGTTAAATAGTTAAAATTTTCAAAATGATAATATCTTTATATTCATGAATTTAATTATCGTTGTATAGATATCGTCCATTGACGGTACAAAGAGCATTAGGACATTTTCTGAGACAAAACTATGGTAGGCCTTGGATCAACTACTCAGATGCTCCTGAAGATAGGAAGGCATTCTGGTTTGCCCACTTCAAGGTAAAAATATATTTACTTTTAATATCAATAATTATTTATACATATTATGTAACTCTCTATTTTACTTCTTGTAGAAAATCTATTTCTATCCACCACACCGGGCTGAGAAGATCGAGGAGCAGTTTCTTGTCGTCGCCGCCAAGCTAATCAGTGATGTGATAGATGACCAGAAGTCTCGTGATCGCTATGGAAAATCGATCCAGGGTTGGATCATGCCTAAGCAGTGGACTACGATATTTGAAGGCGAGATTTGACGAACCCAGGTACAAGAAAAGGTCAAAGAAGGCAAAGGCGGCTAGGTTGAAGGCAGGAAAGTGGTGTGGTGGCTCAATTCCCATGACAAAATATTTTTGTCGCTTGGTATATATTCTATTAAATATATATTATTTTAATAAAATTATGATAAGATATTTAATTTTAATAACAAATAATATAATTTTTAATTAGTATAGAGGGGTGAGGATGCCAACATAGTGACCGCCTTCTTGGCCACCCATCGGAAGGACGAAAAGCTCATCGATGAGAAGGCCACGCAGACCGATGTATGTTTTACTATCCTGTGTTAGTTTTAATATAACTTAGAAAATATACAAATAGATATCTATATAGTTAGTAATAAGTAACTTAGACGTAAGCAACCACTTTTCTAGGACGAGTATCTTAAACTACGTGAGCGGACGACTGCTAGTGCACCTATAGAGGGAGGGGCTGGTACTTTCTCGCAGCCCTCTACAGCTCCGTCGACGGACAAGCTCTAGATAACCGCCGTTGGTGGTCTTCAGAGGGGTACATACTATGGTACGGGATTCTCCGGCGCCTTTATTGCGATGCAATCCTCCAGGGCCCCCTCTGTCAGTGTGTATTCCTCGCAACCTTCGCAGACGTCGACACAAGCCCAGGAGAGCATTGACCGTCAGATTGCTGACCTGAGTGACAAGTTGCTACAGAGGATTACGAAGTGGCCATAGTCTGCGCCACAGACGGACAATGCGACGATCACTGTACGTTTCGATTCGCTTGAGCATAGCCTTATGGAGCTCGGGACTCTGAGCCAAACGACAGAACACAGCCTTATGGAGCTCAGGATTATGAGCCAGACGACAGAGACGACAGAGCACATCTTGGCAACTCTGGCCTCGTCTACAGAGCGCAGACAGACGGAGCTGGACATGATTTTTCTGGTGGCCCATGCAGGTCCCGTTAGCCGTTACGGTTATGTTACTGTACCGAGCGGGCCTGCGAATAGGATTAGACTTTTAGGATCTCATCCATATGTTTTGATTCATTCTTGATCTCTATTTTTTGCTTTAAGTTGATTCCTTGGCTTGCATCCTATTTGATTCTTTCCATACTAATGTTTATAGTTTATGCAGAAAGATAGACCCACAAAATGGATGCACTACTCCTATGGACACTCCTCCAATTGAGGTGGTGACACACATTGATGGAACTCCGCGACCACCTGGAGACCAGGCCGCTCAGCAAGGCAACCAACCACATCCACATACCTCAATATTCCAAAGGGACGACATTCCATCATCTCCACAGTTTACCACGCAGATGCCATACACACCGCTTCAGTTGCAACCCCAACAACTAGATTGAATGAAAATATTCTAATTCTTCCAAGTGATGATGCAAACTCAGTATCAACAGAATGAGCTCATGCGTCAGAGGCGTGTAGGCACTATAGATAAAAAAATTCAAATGAACCCTCCAGCTTATCGGGGCACCAAGAACCCCAGTGAAGTTAATGCATGGTTTGTGAAGACGGAGAATATGCTCGAAGCTGCTGAGCTACCAAAGGAGAAATGCGTGACTACTATCAGATTTCAGTTGGAGGATTTATCTCATCTTTGGTGGGCAGACAAGGAGAGCAGTCTTGGTACAAACCAAACGTGGGAAGAGTTTCGCAAGCACTTTAATAAAAGATTCTTTCCCATATTTGTCAAGTTTGAGCTGCAGAACAAGTTCACCAACCTGAAACAAGGATCTATGACAGTTGACCAGTATGATGCAGAGTTCAACCGGTTGAACAGGTTTGCGCCTTCTTTAGTTTGAGATGAAGAAGAGAGGGCCAGGAGGTTTCACCAGAGTCTCAACTTCGAGTTACGATAATTGACTGGGACACATGTCGCGGTATTGAGCGCCGCCAAGATATAAGAGTCCATCCGTTGTGAGAAACCAGCAGACGCATCGATTCGACCCACTGCAGGAGGACCTGACAGATGTCCCTTGGCATATAAACACCAACAGAGAGCAGCGCCGTACCAAATCCAAGATGTACCAACTTGCCAATTTTGCGGGAGGAGAGGACACCTTTAGAAAGACTGTCGCCGAAGACTTAACCAGACTGGGGATCTAACCAACATTTTGCACGAAACTACATGAAGCCTCGACTTGCGACACAGACACCAAATCGTCAGGCCCCACCGGCAGCTGGAGCACCCCAACAAGGACAAGTTTTTGCTATGATCGTTGAGGGTTCACCGACACCAAGAGGAGCAATTGACGGTAAGGACTAGTAGATATGGCATAGAATAATGGGATATAATGTATCCTTATATTAACTGCAAGCTTGAAATTTGCTTTCTTTAGACTATCAACAATCTTTTTAGATCCGTAGCCAAGAACATATATTCCACTATTCTCGTTATTTTGTCCTCCTAAATTTTGAGGGAGAAATTCTTTTAAGATGGATTTTAAGATGGATAGAATATAAACACCATTTTTTATTTTTTATTAATTCCAAAATAATTTATATTTATAATTCATTATACATATTTTTATTTTTGTTTGAACTAAACCCCTATGACATTCTCAGGGCACTTCATCCACATCCCACTAAGAGACGCTTATTTCAGAGAGCCGTAAAAGAGATAAAAATAGGGGTCCAGATGGTGGAAGAGACAAAAGCAGGGAAAGGTCCAAGGGTCGGTATGAGGACTCGGAGTGTTACCATTATGGCAAGAAGGGTCACATCAAGTGGAACTGTTTCGCTTGAAAAAGAGAAAAAAAGGGCGACAAGGGAAAGCATGGCGAGAACACTACGGCGGCAGCCTTGGCACCTAGAGGCGATATGATCATTGTCGGTGATGCGGTAGTTATGAACCTCGCCTGCGATGACAACTCTTGGCTGGTGGACTTTGGTGCTTCAGCATACATATCTTACAACAGGGTACTATTTGCTACTTACACAACATGCGACTGTGGAGTGTTGAATATGGGCAATGGAGATGTGTCGAAGGCAGTTGCCATTGAAGATATGAATTTGAGGACAAAGACGGGTGTAGTTCTTGTTCTAAAATATGTTCGTCATGTCCCTGATATCCGTTTCAACCTAGTATTGGTTGAAAGGTTGGATGACGAGGGTTTTTCCAATATCTTCGGGAATAGTCAGTGGAAGCTTTTTAGAGGTTCGATGGTTATTGCCAGAGGAAGCAAAAGGTCCGAACTCTACTATATAAAAGGGAGCGCACATTGGACACATGAGATGAACGCAGCTACTGATGCGTCTACCGAGTTATGGTACTGGCGGCTCTGCCACATCAGTGAGAAGGGGATGAGCTACTTGGTGAACAGGAAGGTGATTCCAGGACTCAAGTCTACAAAGATGGAGAGGTGATCGCATTGTTTGGCGGAAAAGCAAAATAGGGTATCTTTCCAAAGTCACCCAAGTTAAAGGAAGCCGGCGTTGCTCGAGTTGATTCACTCGGATGTCTACGGTCCTATGAAGGTAAAATCCATTGGTGGTGCCTCTTACTTATATAACTTTTATTGATGATTGTTCCAGGATAATTTTGGACCATGCCTTAAAGACCAAGGATGGTATTGCCTATTTTTAAGGAGTTTCAGGCCTCCGTTGAAAGGAAAACGGGCAAGAAGCTGCTATGTGTTCGGTCGGATAATAGAGGCGAATATATCGGCCCATTTGATGCATACTGCAGAGAGCAAGGGATACGACACCAGAAGACTCCGCCAAAGATACCTTATCTCAATGGTGTATCAGAGCGGATGAATATGACGTCGATGGAGAGGGTACGGTTTGATGTCAGAAGCAAACTTGTCGGGCATCTATTGGGGTGATGCTCTTTACACAGCTACTTATATTATTAATTTATTTTCTAGTGCTCCTTTGTAGGGTGATGTGCCTGATAAAGTACGATATGGCAAAGAACCGTCATACAATCACCTGCGAGTATTTGGTTGTAAGGTGTTTGTGCATGTACAGAAGGACGATAGATCCAAAGTTGAGCCGAAGACAAGACAGTACGTCTTTGTCGGTTATGGTCGGGATGAGTTTGGCTATAGAGTCTACGACCTAGTGGGAAGAAAACTCTACAGAAACAGGGACGTGGTATTCGTCGAAGATTAGACCATGACAATACTCAGTATTTCGAGATGCCTTCTGAGGCTGAGGAATTGCCTGAGTTAGAGTCATTTTGCTTTGAACAGCTTTTCGAGGACATCGCAGAGGATCCAGTTATGGGAAAGCCAGTACATGAATTTGCTCCCAACCTTGATCATCACCATGCTGATGGTGGTCAGGGTGATCTTCAGGAGGATGACAATGCCGAGGAGGCAGTTCCTGAGGATGAGGCTGTTGGTATACAGCCATCACCAGTGGTTCCATTGAGGAGGAGCGATAGAGAACGTCGACCATCTACGAGATACTCACCGGGTGAGTATGTGCTACTGACTGACGGTAGAGAACCCAAAAGTTTCGCAGAGGCTATGGAAGACGAACACAGGAAGGAGTGGATGGAAGCCATGCAGGAGGAGATGAGTTCTTTGGAGGCCAACTCTACTTATAATCTGGTGCGGTTGCAAAAGTGCAAGAAGGCTTTGAAGAATCGATGGATGTTCAGAGTGAAGCAGACAGATAATGCTACTCGCCCTCGATACAAAGCGATGCTAGTAGTAAAGGCTACGGTCAGTAAAAAAACGTAGATTATAATGAGATCTTTTTGCTTGTCGTCAAGCAGTTATCTATTCGGGTGGTGCTAGCATTGGCAGCCAGTTTTGACTTAGAGGTCGAGCAAATGGACGTGAAGACGTTATTCTTCGATGGTGATCTTGAGGAGAAGTTGTACATAGAGCAGCCAAAGGATTCTGTAAGAAGGGCAAGTCACACTTGGTCTGCCAGTTGAGGAAGAGCATGTATGGTCTGAAGCAGAGTCCGAAACAGTGGTACAGAAAGTTTGAGTCGTTTGTAGGGAGCATGGTTACGCACGAACGACGTCGGACCACTGTGTATTTGTGAGGTACTTTGCCGAGGATGATTTCATCATTTTACTGCTCTATGTTGATGATATGCACTGGTGGGTCAGAATACAACTAGGATAGCAAAGTTGAAGCGCCAACTGGACGCGACCTTCTCTATGAAGAATTTGGGCGCAACGAAAACTATTCTTGGGATGGAGATCAGCCGAGAGAGAGAGTCCAAGATGCTACACTTGTCCCAAAAGAAGTACATTCACCGGGTACTTTAGCGTTTCGGGATGTATGGGTCGAAGAAAGTGAGTAACCCCCTTGCGGCTCACTTTAAGTTCACTGAGGAGCAATGTCCATCTACCGAGGATGAGAAGAAAGATATGGAGCAGGTTCCATTTGCCTCAACTGTAGGGAGTCTTATGCATGCTATGGTGTGTACGAGGTCAAACATCGTTCACGCAGTTGGCACAGTTAGCATGTGTACTTTCAATCCTGGAAGGGTACATTGAAGTGGGGTCAAGTAGATTCTACGATATCTTCAAGGCACTGCCGATTGGAGACTTTCTTTTGGTGGTGATGAGCTGAAGCTGGTTGGGTATACCGACGTTGATATGGCTGGAGATATAGACACGAGATGATCGACTTTGGGCTATATGATGATGTTTGCTGGTGGAGCAACATCATGGCAGTCGCGGTTGCAGAAGTGTGTTGCCATGTCAACGACAGAGGCATAGTACATTGCGGCGACGTAGGCTTGCAAGGAGTTGATGTGGATGAAGAAGCTGTTGCAGAAAATTGGGCTAAAACAAGAGCAGTATCGTTTGCTTTGCGATAGTCAGAGTGCTATTCATCTTGTGAAGAACTAGACATTTCATAGTCGGTCCAAACACATTGAGACCGGGTATCATTGGATACGGGATGTTGTGGAAAAGAAGGAAGCGGCGCTTGAGAAGATTCATATAGATGACAATGGAGCAGACATGTTCACAAAGATTCTTCCAAGAAAAAAGTTTGAGTACTGCAGGCGGATCGTCGGGATGACGACTCCCTCCACATAGTTGTGAAGGGAGAGATTTGTTGGAGTGGGTGGAGTTCCCAAACTATGTGGGGAATACCCCGGAGTGCGACGAGCATCATCCGTGTGTCGAAAAAGCTCGAAACGTGCATCAAGCGTCGTGTATTAGAACATTTATGATAAGCAAATATTATATTAGATTTTTATCTTTGACTTTAATTATATATTTATGATTGGATCTTTCATATATTAACTTTCCTTATAATTAGATTTTCAATTTATGGTAAGCTAATTTATGACTTGATTTTCATTAGATATATGATTGAATGTAATTTGATTTCCTTAAATATTTTTGGCTTCTATATATAGATTTTCATATGGAAACCATAATTCATGCAATGGTTTATAAAAAGGCTCATGCAATATACAACAAAAAAAGAGAAAAAAAAGGTGGTAAGAGTGCCATTAAAACTTTGGAGAGGAGAAAGAATTATTGGAGGCCGTTTCGGAGAAGGCGATCAATTTGGGGTATTTTGTTGTAATCTATTTTCTGTTCCAAAGAGTTGTGGTGATTCGTGTTGGATTGTTGAGAAACTTATAGAGGGTGTAATCTCTTTATTCCATTAGTGGAGGTCCTTCGGGGTTGGATTCTAATCGTTCCGTGATTTTTTTTCATCTGAATTTTTCATATAAAAATTTCTGCGTCTGCGATTTGTGTTTGATATTTTTTGATTTTTGTATTTTTTTTCGGTTCTCTTGCAGGTACTTTCTGATTTAGGGAACGATTTTCGCATTTCTTTACCAACAGTAAAGTCATATATTAGAAGAAGAATTTAGGCTCTGTTAAAAATTCCCATCCGAACTACGAGAGCAAGGAGAAGAAGCAAAAGTTGGACTATTTTCTGGCTTTGCCCCCTTCTTCCTTTGGATTCTCACATTTAAGTCCTCTTCTCCACGTAAGGAAGGGAAGCCCTCTTTAATTAAATAATTAATCCTTCCATCATTGTGCACGTAAGAGGAAAAAAAAAAGAAAAAGAACATTGTTGGTAATACTCTGTTCACGTTGGTAAACCCATAAGCACAATAGCATGTTTCTTTGTTCCCATCGTTGCAATATTTATCTATAGAATAAATAAGGGAAGAAGATAGCATGTGCATATAAGTAGTAGTTAATGGTGCATGGAGAAGAAGTATTAGCTTTAACTTCATTCCCCTTCCTTTCCTTGTCACCCTATCACAGATTCATGTAGGAAACAAGAAAAGTTGTGTACATATGCATATAAACAAGCATACCACATGCATGGCCATTCAATATTTTTGTAGCATTTTCGTCCAGTAGCTACTAGTAAAGGCCAGCCAATAATAAAATGTTTTAGCCTAGGTCACTTGGTCACTTCGGAGTGCCATACATATATGTACAGAAGTATATAGTGGTTACTTTGATGATTAGTATAATAAGCCCAGAAGTTGTAATAGAAAATAAATAGCTGGAAACTTAGAAAAAGGGATATATTTACAGGTTTAGATGCAAGCATGTATATATAAATTATCTTTGGTAGGATTTTAACATTGCGTTTCTATACATTGTGGATGTACTTGTGGCTAGGTTCCTTGGACTAAGACTTGGACTGTATCCACATTTGCAACAAAGATTGGACATTAGCATCAGACAAGTATACTTTGCTCGAATTGTATTATATTTACATGCATTTTTTATTATATTATTTTTTTCAGTCATATATGATTACATGTTGCTTATGTTCATAACATTTAATATTTTCTCGTTTTACGTACACGTAATTATTTATCAATGATATATCACTGCTTGTTTCATAAGCGAATTGTGACATTATTTGTTTGTCCAATACCTCTGTTCTAATGAGTTTGACTTGACTAGACTTGTACCACTTAGGAGAGACCTATTCCTAGATATTGGCTTGTGTTATCTCTAGGACCGGGAGTGCCCCATGGCATTACGGTATTAGAGACTTGTTCTACCATCTCAAGACTTGGAGCGTCTCATGGCGTTACGGTATTGAGATATGATCATACTAGGAGCATCCTATGGTGTTATGGTATAATGAGTCATTATTGATTGTACGTCTATTTGTAGTTGTTGTCTGTATTATTTGTCCCACTTCCTGCATGTTTTACTGTATATTATGTATCTTACTATGTCCCCTGAGGACTTGGCCCTTCTCCAAGTATAGGCGAGGAATACCCACAAGTTTACGGACTCGGGCCCTACGTAGCTGCAACCTCTTCTGATCAGGTCGAGATCGACCCACCCGAGTTCGTCTGAGCGAGGCTCGCCATGATTTATGTTATTTCCTTTATTGCTTATTCCAAATAATTAGGCTACCAGCAGTGAATTTGTCTCCACCGGACTATTTTATTATCTTTGCTTCACCTTAACCTTGTCAACTTATCCAGTACTTCACTTATGAATTTCTTTGGTTATATATTGTGGAAAATACATGTGACCTATATGTTGTACTTGAGACCTTTTAGACAGTGTAAGTGCATGCTTGAGGGGTTTCCATTGAATAGCTTCGCCCTTGAGTGTGTACCAGCTGGCCAAGTCATGTGCTAGCCCCGTAAGATTTGGGACTGGGGCGTGATAGATTCTTCTCTTATTGTCTTGCCACCTTAACAAAATAACTCTTTTGTCGCATCATTCGATCGATCAACGATACCTTAATAAAAGAATCTAGATAAAAGAGTGTAGTTTTGAACATTTGTTGCTTGTCACATAGAACATGGAATGATCATAATGTTGCTTGTTTTTCATGAATGTATATCATGTTGCTGTTGTAGATAGAATTATTTTATTTATAATTGTGTAACTAGTAGTATGGTTTACGAGCGATAGCTCGGGTAGGTAGGCTATACAACGAGAATATCCTGCATAGTTGCATTTAATCTTTGTTGTCTTGCATGCAATATTTATTAACTTAGTTCTTAGATATTGTATGGTTATGGATAACTCGTGCACAAGGATTTGCTTCCTCGAACAGTTGTTGGGGCACTGAGACTGATTCGAACTAAGGGTAACAGGGATAGCTGTGCTGATGAACTAGCACGAGTGAATCTAAAAAATTTAGTAGGGATAGCTACCCGCGCTGAAAGGAACATCGTCTAACCAGGTTGTAGTCCAAATGACTTGTGGTGCCAGTAACCCACATATATTTAAACTGTTGCGCTAACGATATCTAGTTCACATGAAAGAACATGGTAAGTTTTGAGCATGGAAGATAGTCAATCGTGTGTAAGAATCACCAACTCGGTGATGCACTTTACTGTGTTGTTACATTGCTTATCACATGCCCTATAAATTTAACTAAGAAAATATATAAAGATCTCCTAGTAATATTGCTTGCTTCACATGAATACAGTATTGATAATTTGGTGAGTTGGGTTAACTCACCCTCAACAATGCATTTCAAACATGTTGACCCACTCCTCCACAGGTTCTCCTAACTAAGGCAACGTAGCGAGGAGCTGAAGGCTTGACTCCTCTATCAACCGAAGCTCGTGCATACATCTTTTGAATCTTCTTGTTGTAGTCGAAGACTCTCATGCCAAGGTGACTCTCATGCCAAGGTGTTTATATCTTTTGTTTCTAGTAAAGGGATATGATGTATAGAACAGTGTATCTCATTTTGTTGCTTAAGTTGTAATCCTATACGACACCCTTTACTTGTACTCAGAAACTATGTAATAGATATACATTATCAATGAAAGAATATTTTTTTTCTTTTGTGTCATATGTTATTCAATAACTCTACGTAACTCTTTTGTTGCTCTAGCTATAATAATTCGTGATCCCTCAAACTTCACATGACTATGCCTTGTACGAGCACATCTTATGCTCGTACAACATCACGCTCGGTGGCAATTATTGATTCTACGGGATCGGGATGTGACATCCGTCGGTGCCATCCTCCGCGAGCGCCACCCCACTCCTACCTTCCTGGATCGATTGGAGGAGTTTCCTCGAGCTCCTGTTTTAACATCTACAATCGCTGGAACGTCCATGTCCCTCCGGCGCTTGCCAAACTATTCTCGAACACCGCCGGTGCCCTCCAGCGTTTGTCGAGCCCTAAAAACCCTGCCCATCTATGGTAAATTCCTCCCTCTTTCTCTTCTGAGTTCTGTGATCTAAGGAAATAAATGATACAAGGTTTAAATGGAATCACATAATAAGTCGTTGGCTTTTCGATTAGAAGCCCACACAAAATGTTAGGAATCTTAGTGTATATATATATATATATATATATATATATATATATAGAGAGAGAGAGAGAGAGAGAGAGAGGATCCGAATCGGGAGCCCTATAGTCCCTCGTCTGTTGGATCGAGCAAGCAGGATCGCGGGCCTCCCGAAGGGCTCTAGATCCGCTCTCTCTCTCTCTCTCTCTCTCTCTCTCTCTCTCTCTCTCTTTCTCACACACACACACACACACACACACACATATATATATATATAGGTAAACGGGATATGAGCCATAGGCTCATATTCCTACATGAGCCATGTACATGTGGACCAATAGTAATGGACTCCTACATCCCATGTGCACTAGTACATTCCTATTGGTAATGGACTCCTACATCCCATGTGTACTAGTACACTCCATTCATATAGGTGCACATGTGTCTATATATATATATATATATATATATATATATATATATATATATATATATATAATATCAATATCAATCGACTGTTAACTCTACTAAATACTCCTCTTGGTTTTCCTCATAGGCATTCGCCTGATTGTCGCTCGCCTCACTAACGCTTGCCTCTTAGAGTCATTAGCATTATCGAAGGGTTTTCCAAGAGATGCGAGATGAAAACTATTAGCCCATGTGACTCGATTGGTGAAATAGTCCCTTTCCATTTTTATTTTTTTACCGACGCACATCCTAATTTTTTTGAAGCAATGGCCTTTTTGGATCTGGAAAATGCCCTTCCAATCAAGAATTGGGACCTCGCAATCACTAGACAATATTCTCGACCCTCTATTAATAAATTTGGAAAGTATATATATATATATATATATATATATATATATATATATATATATATATATATATATATATTATTCCTACATTAGTCATACACATGTGGACCAATAGGAATAGACTTCCACATCCCATATACACCAATGTGCACTAGTACACTATATTCCTATTGGTCCACATGTGCATGGTTCATGTAGGAATATGAGCATTATGGCTCATATCCCGTTTACCATATATATATATATATATATATATATATATATATATATATATATATATATTAGGAAGAGGTAATTGTGTTACAGACTCCTGTTCCGAAGGCCAACAAATTCGGCATGATGGTCCCACACATACTGGTCCGAAGGCCCGCACTTGCACCGCACATGAACCGCACCACTACTCACATTAATTACTCCACAGGGAATTAAATGTGTTTCCCCCGTTGCTCGAACTCGCAACCTCTTGGGGAATATGCCTCACTCTAACCACTATATATATATATATATATATATATATATATATATATATATATATATATATATATATTTATTTATTTATTTATTTGTTGTTATATGAAAAAAAAAATTAGTGCTGTTATGCCTGCCTATGTTAGGACTGTAAAGAAAGAAATATGATTAGGATTTAGTGTAATAAAGCATGGGGCCAATTTTGGGCTTTAATTAGTTGATATAAAATTGTGGGCTGGCTAAGTACTGTTCGGCCTATAGTATTACTTTCAATTAATGATTTGGGTTATAGTTAGTTACAGGGCCCGTTAATTATATATATATATAGAGAGAGAGAGAGAGAGAGAGAGAGAGAGAGAGAGGGAGAGCCTCGGTATATTAAAGAGGAAAAAAGAACTGTGGGCTTTAAATGAACTGTGTTATAAATATAACAGTGGGTTTTTGGACGAAGCCCATTATTAATCAATTTGAAATATATGGTTTCGGGCTTGGGTTGGAGATTTAATAGTTATTTTGGCTCGGTTAATAATTAAATAAGACTTCCTAGTGTTGATATATAACTGTGACTAGACTTAATATATGGGCCGGACTCTACCTTAGTTAATAATCAACATTTTTTAAGTAACAAACCTGGTAAGAAATCAAGAATTTTATTAGGCCCTTTGAATGAAATATTAATTAAGCCTGTTTTGCTATTTATATACCAAATGGCCAAGTTATTTTAATATAAAACCGAGAGGTTGGGCTTTAGTATATAGTAACAGATGGACTTAGTATTTTGATAATAAATAGTTAGCCTAAGTGTAAAATATGAATATTGGGACTTGAATGAATAGACCTTGGTCAATGATTAATAGGGATAATATCACTTTTGGTCACCCAAAAATGCAAAAAATTGAAATTTTAGTCAATCCCTATGTTTTTTTTTTTTTTTTTGCCTTGGAATGACCAAAACTTCAACTTTTGCATCTTTGAGTGACCAAAAGTAATATTATCCATGTATTTAATTAATAAGCTAATGTTAAAGAAGGGAATTAAAGCTAACTAATAAAATAATTGAACAAATAACTAAATCAGCCCTTCTCTAAGCTGAACTTGTCTATTTCTGACTTTAGCTAATTTGTGAATTTTTTGTCTCTTGTGGGCCATTTGTGGACCGAATACACGAATCTTGGTTTTTTTGCCGATCTACGAATCATGTCTTCTTTATATCAAACCTGGCTATTTGGAATATTCTGAATTGATGGAACTATCTATTATATTATTTGGGGCCATCTATGGAATCTTACCTCTTGAACATTTTGTGTCGACACGTTTGTGTCACGCACGTCTACTTCAACTAACCGAGGCAAGTATACAATACTTTATATCTCTCAATACATTATAAATGTTATATTTAACGGTAATCTAGTTAGGAATCATATTGACACACGATCATGACACGAGATAGAGCTTGTAGTAGACTTTGTATCATTAATATTGATCTTGATCCGTTAATCAAAGAGAAGGAAAATGCCAAGTAGATATGTGGTCAATCACATATAGAACGGATTAAGGATTGCGGATAGCCTACATGCATTTCACGTATGATCGTGTCGTACCCTTACTGCATATAACCATCATTTCAATGTGATGTATCACCCTAGACGATAACATATCAAAAACGATAATTCACACACACACACACACACACACACACACACACACACACATATATATATATATATATATATATATATATATATATATATATATATATATATATATATATATGCTAGTATCTATTTTACTTGTTGTTGGGAACGAAAGCGCAAAAATCGTTCTCCAAACCAAGAAGTCCTGCGAGAGAACCGAGCAAAAGTACACAAACAAAAAAATGCCAAACACAAATCGCAGATACAGAGATTTTTACGTAAAAAATCGAAAAAACTATGGGACGATCGGAGTCCAACCTGAAAAGCCTCCGCTAATAGAATAAGAAATACACTGACTCCTTATAAACTTCTCACTGATCCAAACGGATCACCAAAACCCTTTAAAATAGAAAATAGATCACAGACAAATGAAGAACGAAGATGACGAGAAAATAATTATCCGAAACCGATCTCCTCTTCGAAGTAGCCTTCAATCTCTTCCTCTCTCTCCTTCCATTGTTGTAAAAGCACCCTTGCCTCCTTTTGCAATATTTTTGAGATATGAGATATATTTTAGGGCTAGGAGACACCTAATATATATATAGCCTCAAACCCACAACTAGTATTCCTATTATGTATAGGAATACTCAATCCAAATACAAATCCAAACCATTGACATATTCCTATTATATGTAGGAATATCCAATCCAAATCTAAATCCATTGACATATTCCTATTATATATAGGAATACTCAATCCAAATATATTGAGTTATTCCTATTATATGTAGGAATACTCAATCCAACTATGGAGTATTTCCATATAGGTTGGGAACCCCACCCACTCCAACAAATCTCTCCCTTCACAACTATGTAGAGGAGGTCGTCATCCCGACGATCTGCCTGCAGTACTCAACATTTTTCCTTGGAAGAATTTTTGTCAACATTTCTGCTCCGTTGTCATCCATATGAACCTTCTAAAGCGTCGCTTGCTTCTTTTCAACCACATCCCGTATCCAATGATACCGGGTATCAATGTGCTTGGACCGGCTATGAAATGTCTGGTTCTTAACAAGGTGAATTATACTCTGGCTATCACAAAGCAAAGGGTACTGCTCTTTATTTAGCCACATTTCTTGTAGCAACTTCTTCATCCACAGCAACTCCTTGCAAGCCTCCTTCGCTCTAACTTACTCTGCCTTTGTCGTCGACAAGGCAACATACTTCTGCAACCGTGACTGCCACGATACCGCTCCACCAGCAAACATCATCACATAGCCCAAAGTCGATCGTCTCGTGTCTACATCTCCAGCCATATCAGCATCGGTATATCCAACCAGCTTCAGCTCGTCACCACCAAAAAAAGTCTCCAATCGGTAGTGCCCTAAAGGTGTCGTAGAATCCACTTAACTGCACTCCAATGTACCCTTCCAGGATTAGAAGTATATCTGCTAACAGTGCCAACTGCATAAGGGGTGTCAGGTATCGTATACCCTATACCAAACATGAGACTCCCCACAGCAGAGGCATATGAAACCCGTTCCATCTCTTCCTTCTCGTCCTCGGTAGATGGACACTGCTCCTCAGTGAACTTAAAGTGAGCCGCAAGGGGGTTACTCACTTTCTTCGACCCGTCCATTCCGAAACGCTCTAGTACCCGGTGAATGTACTTCTTTTGGGACAATTGTAGCAGCATGGACTCTCTCTCTCGGCTGAAATCCATCCCAAGAACAGTCTTTACTGCGTCCAAATCCTTCATAAAGAAGGTCGCACCCAGTTAGCGCTTCAACTTTGTTATACTAGTGGCATTACCCACCAGTAGCATATCGTCAACATAAAGAAATAAAATGATAAAATTATCCTCAACAAAGTACCACACAAATACACAGTAGTCCGACGTCGTCCGTGCATAACAATGCTCCCCTATAAGCGACTCGAACTTCCTGTACCACTGGCTCAGAGCCTGCTTTAGACCATACAAGCTCTTCCTCAACCGGCAGACCAAGTGTGACTTTCCCTTCTCACAAAATTCCTCTGGCTGCTCTATATACAACTCCTCCTCAAGATCACCGTAGAGGAATACCGTCTTCACGTCCATCTTCTCGACCTCCAAGACGAAACTGGCTGCCAATGCTGGCACTACCCGAATAGACGACTGCTTGACGACTGGCGAAAAGATCTCATCACAATCTATGTCCTTCTGTTGACCGTAGACTTTAACTACCAGCCTCACTTTGTATCGAGGGTGAGTAGCATCATCTGTCTGCTTCACTCTGAACACCTATCAAAATTTTAAAGTCTTCTTGCCCTTTGGCAACCGTACCAGATTAGAAGTAGAGTTGGCCTGTAAGAAACTCATCTCCTCCTGCATAGCCTCCATTCACTCCTGCATGTGTTCGTCTTCCATAGCCTCTGCAAAACTTTTGGGCTCTCTCCCATCGGTCAGTAGCACATACTCACTCCGTGAGTATCTTGTAGATGGTCGACACTCTCTATTGCTTCTCCTCAATAGAACCACTGGTGCTGCCTGTATATCAACAGCCTCCTCCCCTTCAGGAACCGCCTCGTCGGCATGCTCATGCTCCTGAGGATCACCCTAACCACCATCAGCAGGCTGATGATCAAAGTTAGGAGCAACTCCATGTACTGGCTCCCCCATTAGTTGGATCCTCTGCGATGTCCTCTAAAAACTGCTTAAAGCAAAATGACTCTAACTCAGGCAATACCTCAGCCTCAAAAGGCATCTCGGAATCCTGAGTGTTGGTCATGGTCTGATCCTTGATGAATACCACGTTCCTGCTTCTGTAGAGCTTTCTTCCCACTGGATCGTAGAGTCTATTGCCAAACTCATCCCTACCGTAGCTGACAAAGACACACTGCATCGTCTTCGGCTCAAGTTTGGATCTCTCGTCTATACGAAGGCCTTACAACCAAACACTCGCAGGTAATTTTATGACGGCTCTTTGTCATACCATACTTTGTCTAGCATATCACCCTGCAAAGGAGCACTAGAAAAAAATTAATAATATAAGCAGCTGTGTAAAGTGTATCACCCCAATAGCTGTCCGACAAGTTTGCTTCTAACAGCAAACACCGCACCCTCTCCATCAGCGCCATATTCATGTGCTCTGCTACACCGTTGAGCTACGGTATTTTTGGTGGAGTCTTCTGGTGTCGTATCTCTTGTTTACTGTAATAAACATCAAATGGACCGATATACTTGCCGCCATTGTCCGACCGAACACATAGCAGCTTCTTGTCCGTCTCCCTTTTAACAGAGGCCTGAAACTCTTTAAAAGTGTACAGCATCTAATCCTTAGTATTTATGGCATAGAACCAAACCTTCCTGGAATAGTCATCAATAAATGTTACAAAATAAGAAGTACCACCAATATATTTTACCTTCATAGGACCGCAGACATCCGAGTGAATCAACTCTGGCAACGCCGGCTTCCTTGAACTTTGGTGACTTTGGAAAGATACCATATTTTGCTTCCACGCAAAAGAGTGCATACATCTTTCCAATTTTGTAGACTTTTATCCTGGAATCACCTTCGTGTTTACCAAGTAGCTTATCCCCTTCTCGCTGATATGGCTGAGCCGTCTGTGCCACAACTCAGTATACGCATCGGTATCTGCATTCACCTCATGTGCCCTATGTGCGCTCCCTTCCATATAATAGAGTCTGAACTTCTTGCTTTCTCTGGCAATCACCATCGAACCTCTGAAAAGCCTCCACTGATCATTCCCGGAGAGGTTAAAAAATGCTCTTCAACCAACCTTCCAACCGACACCAGGCTGAAACGGATATCAGGGACATGACGAACATCTTTGAGAAGAAGAACCGCACCCGTCTTTGTCCTCAAATGCATATCTCCAACAGCAAACTTTTGACACATCTTCGTTGCCCATCTTCAGCCCTCCACAGTCGCCTGTTGTGTAAGTAGCAAATAGTACCATATTGTGAGATACATGCACTGAAGCACCTGAGTCCACCAGCCAAGAGTTGTCATCGTAGGCGAGGTTCATAACTACCTCATTACCTATAATGATCACGTCATCTCCATGTGCCGAGGTCGTCGCTGTAGTGTTCTCACTTTGCTTCCCCTTGTCGCCCTTCTTCTCCGTCTTCCAAGCGAAACAGTTCCGCTTGATGTGGTCCTTCTTGTCACAATGGTAACACTTCGAGTCATAGTACCGACCCTTGTACTTGCCTCTACTCTTGTCTTTGCCACCACCTGGACCCCTGCTATTGCTCCTTTCGTGGCTCTCTGAAATTAGCACCTCTGAGTGGGATGTGGATGAAGTGCCCTGAGAACGTCTCTGCATCTCCATTCAGTACCCCGCTCTTGGCAAACTCCAAACTGACCACGCCTTCCGGAGCAGAAGCGATCATAGACACTGGTACAATTTTTTATGCGTCTGAAAATGTACACAGCAACCATAGTCCGGGTACTTCATCGTCAAACTTGACTTCCATCGAGGATAGCTGGTCCACCACCCCCTGGAACTCACTCAAGTGATCCGTAATAGATGCACCATCTTTGTACTGCAGACCCATCATCCTTCGGATCAGGAATAGCTTGTTTACCCCGGTCTTCTTCGTATACAAAGATTCCAACTTATCCCACAGCGTCTTCGTGTGCTCAATATTTGCAACGTGGTTGTACACATTCTCGTCAACAAACTGCCGTATGTACCTACACACATATATGTGCTCGAACTTCCAGTACTCTTCGAATTTGTCACTGGGCTTCTCGGACGCAAATACTGCAAGATGCAGCTTCTTGACGAACAATAAATCCTTCATCTTGTTCCGCCAATAATGATAGTTGGTACTTTTCAGGTTTACCATGTGCACCAGCTTCGCGTCCATCTCTCCTCCCTGGTTTGCATGTCAACTCATGACCTCTTTGAACTCCAGAACCTGGTTCTGATACCACTTTTTGGGAACAAAAGCACAAAAATTGTTTCCCAAACCAATAAGCCCTGCGAGAGAACCGAGCAAAAGCACACAAACCAAAAAATGACAAACATAAATCGCAGACATAGATTTTTACGTGAAAAACCCAAATAAAAAAAATTATGGGACGATTGGAGTCCAACCCAGAAAAACCTCCACTAATGGAGTAAGAAATACACTGACTCCTTACAAATATCTCACCGATCCAAACGGATCACCACAACTCTTTGGAATAGAAAATAGATCACAGACAGACAAGAATGAAGATGACGAGAAAAGAAATACCCGAAATCGATCTCCACTTCGAAATAGCCTTCAATCTCTTCATCTCTCTTCCAATGTTGTAAAAGCACTATTGTCTCCTTTTGCAATATTTTTGAGATATGAGATATATTTTAGGGCTAGGAGACACCTAATATATATAGCCTAAAACCCACAACTAGTATTCCTATTATATATAGGAATACACAATCCAAATCCAAATCCATTGACATATTCCTATTATATGTAGAAATATTCAAACTAACTTCAGAGTATTTTCCACATAGGTTGGGAACCCTACCCACTTCAACACTTGTTTTAGATTTTCACATGATTATTCCTATAACATTGCTTTAGTTTTTATTTCCATATCTCATATCCTATTATATATCTAGTTTACGTATTGTATTACTTTTATTGCTTTATTTTGTATCGTGCGATATTATTGTATAGTTATAATTATTCCAATTCTGACTGGATACGTTGACATAATAGGTGATAACGTGTAGATTGTGGTTGCACTCATGGATCAAATGGTGATCCCTCGAGGGTTCAAGCTAGGATTTTCTTTTTCTTTTTTTTTTGTTTCCTTTAGTAGTTTGTTTTCCTTACTTGCTTACCAGATTTGTCTCCAAATTTTTTTATAAAGTAATATAATAATTGGTAGATCAAAACTCATTTGATCTGTGATATTTGGAATTTAATTATTGATCACCTTTTTCTTTCATGTCTATTCTTTCTATAGTTTACTACGATTGAATAGATTAATATTCATGCTTATTGATGAGGATTATTAAGGTATAGACATCGTACTACGTTGATACCGCGGTGTAGGCTCGGCATACTCACGTACTCGTACCTGATTATCCGAAAGCGGGTCCTGACATTGGCAACATTCTTCCCCCTAGGTCTTTATATCCTCTTTTTGCTGAAAAAGAGCCTCATTTATATTCTTTAATGAAACACTTACCATTTGTTTGTCCATAGTTTCTTGATTGTCCAATAATTTATTTAACTCTATAAGAGAATGTTGTGTTGGTCACCCGTTAACTGCGGTAATAAATTAACTATATTCGGGTCTTAGATCACGAATAATAATTCTCCACATCAATTGCTCACTAAATTTAGACTCTCTATATAACAAGAAATCTCATGACATATTTTTTTATGTCAATAAATTACTGAGTGATAATCATACCTTATTGTGTGGTGGTCATTAACTCATTTTCTAAGAAATTAAATTAAGCATAATTTTTCTTAGAGAATAGAGTTGCGGAAGTGCTCCATGTCAATGCTTGAGCAACTCGTCCTCGATTGTCGTCTTGAGTACGTACATCGCCTTACCAGTCTTGATCTTCCATTTTTCTCAACGCGTTAACATTCATCTTTCGGGGTGGTGTAGTCTCTGTACTACCGAAAATTTCTATAAATCCTCGCTTTTAAGGTAGGACTTGATGTGACTCTGTCTATTCTTATAATTATGGTGAGCTTTGTAATCCAACTAGTAGTGCTCAATAGATTCGCCATTGTGGTCCCAGATAGACAGCATCACAGTTCAAGACTGTATTGAACACAAACACACCAAATACCGCTTCATAACCGGTCTCTGGTTGTCTTGCTCTGATACTAGATTGTTGAGTAAAAGATTGATACTTTTATTTAAATCACATAAGATCTCATGTGTACCAAAGTTTATTACAACAGTCACATAACAAATTTTTGTACACTCTCACTAGAACAATCGCACACTAACAACACTATATTTACCACAACACTTACACACACTTCACTTTGACATACTCTTGGAGTATGGTCCCAAATGGGATGATATGCCACTTTAATACGAGGTCAAAAGAAAAGTGTAGATCATAGAAGAATTTAGAGATCAAGGAGAGACTAAAGTTTTAGAAGAGGAGCAATGGAGGAAAAAAATATGGAAAGAAATTTCTAAAAAAAAAACGGGTTTTTTCATTAAAAGTAATAAAAAATTATATATTTATAAAAAACGGGAAAAGTTTTGTGTATTTGCGGATGGGGGGACCACTCGCCAACTCAGTTGGCGAGGTGCTGAGTTGGCGAGCATCTCGCCAACTGAGTTGGCGGGGCACTCTCCTCGAGAGGCCCGCTCGCCAACTCAGTTGGCGGGCCAGTGAACGTTGGTTTTTCACCCTTTAGGCAACGGCTCCCTCCAACTCCTATAAACACCCCCCCACCCCCCCCCCCCCAAACACTCCTCACACAACACATTCTCCTCCTCCTCCTCCTCAAATTTTCACAGCTTCCTCCTCCTATTTTCACAGCTTCTATTTTCACAGCTTCCTCCTCCTGTTTTCTGTAGCAAAAGTTCTCAACCGTCATGGATCGTAGCGTAAGAATTGTATGCTCGCACGGCGGTACAGTAAATGGGTTAAATTACGAAGGAGGAGAAAGTATTATTTTTTCAACTTATCCGAATATTAGTTTTAAAAATATACGTAATCATATTATTGAACGTTGTTCTATTCATTATGATTTTATTCTGAAGTCTATTTTTGGTTCTAATTATTTTTTGATAGATAGTGAAGATGCATGGAATTATATTCTTGAGATTAATTCACAATCACGGTATATAAAAATATATGTTATTAAAGTAGCAGCAACCTTAGATAGTAGAAATAATGAATATTTTTCTGAATATCAGCATGTTAGTTCGGGTGCTAGTTCTTCTCAACAAATAGTTTTATTTATCCAAGAAGGTCATTCATCAGATGAATCTAACCATGATGATGATAGTGACAACGACGATGGAAATAGTGATGATTTAGTTGAAAATGTATATTATACGGTAGAAGATGATGTTGTAAAAGCTATCACTGATGAATTATTTAAGGAACAATCATTTCCTAGTCGTTCTCACTTTAGAAGCTTTATAAGTAATTTAGCAATTAAGTATAATTTTAGTTGTTCAGCTAGTCTTATGAATAATGCTCGTGGAATTATATATAGTTCTGATCAACCGAATTGTAATTGGAGAGTATATGTCAAATCTATTGGAAATAGCGATATAGTTAAAGTTAGTACATTAGAAAATCGTCATTCTTGTTTAGGAAGACTTAGTACAGGACGTCATCGACTAGCTACCGCTTCATGGATTAAGACCATGATAATTGACATTATTAGAGATAACCAGTCATACAGTCCATCATAAATTGTTAAAGATATATATAGGGAGCACCGTATACAAGTTAGTTATTCCAAAGCATGGAGAGCCCGAGAGACAGCATTAGCTGAAATTAATGGTAGTTATGATGAGGCATACGCTAGTCTTGAGGAGAATTATGGAGACAAATCCAGGTAGTACATGTTTTATTAAAACTACCGAAAATAATAGCTTCCAACGAATTTTTATTTGTTTTAAGTCATGTATTGATGGATTTTTAAGTGGATGTTTACCAATTATTAGTACTGATGCTACATTTCTTTCGTCTAAATATCAAGGTATCTTATTTATTGCTTGTGCTCACGATCCTAACTATCAATTATATCCTATAGCTTATGCTGTTGCTGAAGGTGAGAATAGTGATTCTTGGTCTTGGTTTTTAAATTCTCTTAAAATATCTTTTGAAAGTTGTTTTAATGATTGGAGTTCAATTTCATTTATATCTGACAAGCAAAAAGGATTAATAAATGCTGTTCGTGCTATTTTTCCTGCATCTCCTCATTTTTTTTGTATTCAACATTTTAAACAAAACATGAAAAAAGTTACAAAAGAACCAGTATTTCAACGCTTGTTAGACTCGCTTGCTAGATCATATAATAAAACGGATGCAGAGAGTGTGTTTGATATAATTAAAGCCGAGAACATAGTGTTGTACGATTGGCTTCTTGGTGTAAACGATGAAAGTCGTCGATTTGAACATTGGATAACAGCGTATGCTACTTGTCCTAGATTAGATATTAACACTTCTAATCTTGCTGAATGTTTCAACAGCTGGATTAAAAAATTACGAGATAAGCCAATAACAACACTTCTCGATGGTATTAGAGCCAAGATTATTACACTTCATGACAATCGTAGAAAGTTTGCTGAAAATATAGACACAGATTATTGTCCGAAGATGTTAAAAAATATGGCTTCTATTATCAAAGAGAAGAACCACCTAGAAATATTAGCTATTGATAGTTATAAGTTTAAAATAATAGACCGGGCATCAGGTAGAACCTATATTGTTCATATAACTGACAGAACTTGTACATGTTTTAGATGGTACCATACTTATATACCATGTATACATGCATGTTTTGTTTGTAGATATTGCAATATTAGTATTGATACTTTTTATCCTGCAGTATTTTCGACGCAAAACTTGAAAGCTGTATACGCGCATAAAATGGAGCCAATTCCAGTTCCCTACGAAATCCAAGGTCCTTTGGTAAGAGGACAAATTGGGGTGCCAGATGTAAGACGCAAAGCCGGAAGACCAAAGAAGAACCGCATCAGACCCCGGGATTCATCGACCAGAGATCTACGTTGCAGTAATTGTGGTGCTATGGGACACAACCGAAGAAGATGTACTAGTCAACCGAGAGAATAAAATAGAATTGTTCAATACCCAAATATTATAATAAAAAACCATTACAAATCATACAAAAATTTTAATGATACAATGTTTCAAATTTTCTACTAATCCTCGTCCTCGTCTTGTTGAGTTTGGGTAGCCAGCGGTGCTGATGGAGTCAAAAAAAATTATGTGAATATCTGGTAGCTTTCATCTCCAGCAGTTTGGTAACTCGGATCCGCTCCTGCAGACTGGTAACTAGGGCCCGCTTCAGCATACTTCTCACTAGGGCCCACTCCAGCATAATGGTCACTAGGGCCCGCTTCAGCAGTATCCCGACGCCGACGACGACGAGAGTGTCTCTGTCGTACTAAGCCGGTCGGATAGTCCGGTGGAAGACGGGATTGTAATGGAGGCATTTTCGGTTCCCGTCCAATACCCAGATGCTCAACACGAGTCACAAGTTCCTCCATAAGAAGTCGACCTTGTGGGGGAAGGTTTATCTCAGGTTGTTGCAAATATTGTTGGTATGCAACACTCTGAAATTTGAAGAACACGTAAATTAATATATTTATCATATCTATGTATATGTATTTTTGAAAGTTTAATGAAGTCATACCAAATCATGTATTCCATCGGCAAAATCACGCAGAGTAGAATCGTCTACAGATCTAGTCTTGAACCTGGGCTCCTCGTAGTGGTATACTCGGTTGCTCATAAGAGGACATCCCCACCATCGCCTGTAGTCGAGGCTACCTATGTCTGCAAAATGTAAACAAAATTTTAGCAAACTATTTACACTAAGTCAATACGAATAATGAGTAACTTTATCAATACGAATAATGAGTAACTTATAACTTACATTCCTCAGCAGAATTTAGTATGGGAGACATGTCCCTGACACTATAATTCTCGAACCGATTATTCCAGTCAGCAACGAGACCAATGATTCATTGTAATGCATTTGATGTCTGATAACTGACTGTCGGTGGATCATCGGGAATTATTGGGGCCATTGCGAATTGCCGAAGAACACGGTCTGTCGGATGGTACATGGTGAACCGATCATATATAATATGACATCTGTGTAAACTAAATGCATAGGATGTCATCTTGATTTCTGGAGCATCAGGTTCATATGAGTACGGTAACCAGGTTACCTATTTAAAGAGATTGTATCAATATGATGTGATATTTATCTACGATCAAAACTTAAATAATTTAAAGATATTTATTGCATATTTAAAAATTACCTGATTATACCGCAGTGTATCAAATTGGCTACGATATAGTGATACAGTCCTGTATTGATAGTGTTGATAATCCACTACGTCTGTAGGCCAGCGCATAGCAACTGGAAATACTCCAACATTACTGAGAATGCTGGTAACAGGCCTACCAATATAAAAGTGCTCATAGGACCAAAACTATAAAACAAAAAAATGACATTAGTACAAACATAATTTGCGTATAAAATTACTCTTAGTTTTTAAGGTCTTTAATTCATACATGTATCAGTGAAATACATCCACAAATACTCTTACGATTGGATCTGATAAATTCTGTCAGATTGGCGTACAAAAATGCAAGAGTAGCAGCTCCCCACGCATGCTCAGTAGGTTTGGTCAGATCATCCAAGAATGGTAAAAGCTGCACATTTACCATATTTCCCGATGCATCGGGAAATAGAATTGCACCACATAAACAGAGTAGATACGCTCTAGTACAACGAATGACCTGCATTTATTAAGTGTTATATAGAATTGCACCACTAAATTAAGTAATAAACAAATTTACTAAAAAAAATACATACCCGATTTTCATCTACATCAACCACCCCATCAATAGTTTGATGTAGGTCTATAAAGTTGCCACGGAGCCATAAAAATTTCACATAATTGCCGTCTTTTAGACCTGATGGAGGGCTAACACCAAGATAACTCCGGATCAGATCAGATCCCTTTAAGTGCGGATCAAAATATATAGCGTTACCTTTAATAGGTAACCCTAGTATATTCGCCACATCAAAAAGGGTGATCGTCATCTCGCCGAATGGGAGTTGAAAAGTGTTGCGTTCTGGCCACCAACGCTCCGCAAGGCTTACAACTAAATGAAGATCGTGAATTAAATATCTAACACGATCTATATAGTGGAATCCAAAGGATTCCACCAAAGCCTTTTGAGCTGGATTAAGCTCCCACGTACGATAATTCCTTTCAGACCGCCAATGTACGTGGATCCGGGTTCGTAAAGCATTATCATGGTCGAATAACTATAAAAATTCTATGCATTAATAAAGTAAACATAGGCATTATAAAAAATATATACATTAATAAAGTTGGCAACTTGTAATTTCAAAAATTACCTCGCCAGTAAAAATCTGAGTAGAAATGTGCTCTTCACGTTGCTTCATAATAAGCGCGGTTGTCGGTCCGCCAGGAATACGACCATCATTGCGGGTAGCCATCGCTAGTAAATATCAAGAGGAGGAGAATGGGAGTGAGGAGTGTTTGGGGTAGGAGGAGAATGTAGTGTGAGGAGTGTTGGGTGGGGGGGGGGGGGTTATAGAAATTTTGGAGTAGGAGAACGTTGGAATATAGCCGTTGGCCAACGGCTACCAACGTTGCATGGCTCGCCAACTGAGTTGGCGAGCGGCCTCTCGATGAGAGCGCCCCGCCAACTCAGTTGGCGAGATGCTCGCCAACTCAGCACCTCGCCAACTGAGTTGGTGAGTGGTCCCCCCATCCGCAAATTCCCAAAACATTTTCCGTTTTATATAAATATATAATTTTTTATTACTTAAAATGAAAAAATCCGAAAAAAAAATGGAGAAGAAGAGAGAAAAAAAATTGGAAAAAGAAAAGAGGGAAGAAGAAGGTTCTAGAGAGAGAAAGATGAGAATTTTAGAGGGAAAAAGAAAAATCTATGGAGACCCTTCCGACTTTATTCCGAAGTAATAAGGTCCAATACATAAAATACGAAACAAGATGACTGTATGGATAATTGACGACAAATGTTAAGAGAATTACAAAAATTGTTATAGGACAATATATTTTTGACAATTTTGATCATATTTGAAAGTGTTAAATTATTTGACAGTTTATATAAAAGTATAATTGTCAAAAATTTAACAATCCTAACAAGGACTAGAAAAAAAAATTGACAATCATGAATGAATACTCACAAAACTTCACAAAATATTTTGTTCGCCCTAATCATTTTTGTTGTGTCCTTCATATTTGCCTATAATCCATTTGACATATCATGGCGTTTGGCATAGAAATGTAGTGTTTCACGTAGAAACATGATCGTGTTAGGATTAAATTTTGTATTCTTTCTTCCTCGTAGCCACCAAAATTTTGTATTTCTTCACTCTTTGTTCAAAATTTCATTCTTCCGAAGTTATTAGCACAGCTCATTAATTAGCCGCATCCCACAATAAAGCTTGATTTGCTTCTTCTAATAAAAAAAATTTACCAATCAAACACCAGAGTAGATCTGCTGTCAGGGCCGTCCTGAGGCGTACAAAAAATGCGGCCGTACAGGATTTCCAATTTTTGGAGGTATCAAAATAAATAAAATAAAATTATATATATATATATATATATATATATATATATATATATAAAGTGATATGAGTCATAGTTCATATCCTTACATTGATCAATGCACATGGATGTAGAAATCCGTTCCTATTGGTCCACATGTACATAGTTCATATAGACGTTTACCCATATATATATATATATATATATATATATATATATATATATATATATTATGGTCAGTTTTGTAATTTTGTAATTTAGGTCATCATATTTCTTCTCAATTTCTAGACTCTTCGATCCGCACAAGACCTCCAATTCTTCATTTCATATTCCGACTCTAAGACTCATATGTATAATCATACAAAAAATTTAGGATTTATCAAAGATCTTGTTCTGACCGGTGTGCTGTCTATCATCTCTAAGCAGTTCAATTGCTATTTTGTTTCTGAAAATCTCCGAGTTGTCAGATGAATTTATTTTATACAATAAAGATCTGACGTAGGTTTTAGTTTCTACAATAATGATCATATTTTTTTATTTATATAATTTAGAAATTTGGATGTGCATGTCTAGTCTTTATTTAAGAAACATTGATGTGCAGGCCTAGTTTTTATTTATATAATTTAACGACCAGTATGTATTATATCTAAAACATTTTTATTTTACTATGTAATGTGCTTGAATATAGATAATTTGTGCTATGTTTATTTTATTTAGTAACTACCTGTACATTCAGTTATAATATACAATTAATTTTCTATGATATCTCCACCCAACAAAGGTCCTATGATAGTGTCTCTCTATCATAGTGTCTCTCTATGAAGATGTCGGCCTATAGATGATATGCATCCTTATATCCAGGACTATCATCATGTTGATTGCATGAGTTGAGCCTACCAATATTCTTCCCACAAATGGGAGTAAAGCTTTGCTTACCCAGCACTGGATTCCCTTCCCTCTGGCTATACATGGGTCCATTTGATGGAAAGAATCATTATTACTCATTAGCTTATGAAACTCTTCCCAGGCCACCCTTGAATAGTATTCTATTTCAAGGAAAAAATTGTGGTAAAAAAAATATTTTTAAACAATTTATCTAAAATAAAAATATTTCAGAAAATAAGAAAAATATTTTTTTTGTTTTTTTTAACATTTTCGTCAACTCGATTAGCGAAAATATGACTATGATTTTTTTTTTTTTCTGTTGGTTTTTTTTAGATTTATTTTGATTAATTTTTTTGAGTTTTTTTATGTTATTTTTTGGGATAATTGGATTTGGTTTTTTTTTGTGTTGGTTTTGAGGGATTCTATTTTTCTATTTATAAAAAACCTTCGATTGTTTATGAAAATTCTAAATTATTTTATTTTATTTATTCTTGTAAAAAAAATCTTTCAGAACAACTTGTTACCAAGCATGGATTGGATTGGATAGGTTTAAAAGCCGCTACTTAAAACCATTCAAAATCGAACCCCTCATAACCGTTCATAATCTGTACTCTAAAAATACCTCATAACCGCTACTCCCACAATTGCCAAGCAGACCCTTAAAGTTTCTACCGTAATCGAAAAGTTAAATCGATCTTAATACGATTAGTAAATTATTTTATAAATAGACAATTTTATCGTTAAAAAAATTAAAAATATATTCTCGTTATCATCTTCACACTGATATACTATATGATAACATGTGAGGGTCCGAAGACAAATTTTTACTCGTTAATACCGAATTACCGAAAAAAAAATCCGAAATAAAATTATCCAAAGTAAAATTTGGAGATAGAAATATCGTATTTTTACGATTCTAAATTTTTTTTCGAAGTCTGCCAAACTGTGAAACTTTTCGCTACAGTCATTTTGGCACAAGCTGGGCCTCATTTCGATCTCTCAGTCAAAAGTAATGATACTTTAAAGTTTTAAATTTTATACTTTTGCCTGTAACATGTGTGTTTTGCTTCGGATAAAAAAAATCTACATGAATTGTGTTACTATCGTCGAAAACATACAAATCGACCTATTGTTTAACGAAAAATAATTTTTGAACAAATAGTTATGGCTGTTCGAAGTTGTCACTGCCCATTTACGTATTGGAACGTATTTTATTTTAGCATGGTTACATGTGCATGGAGACTAGACCCATTCTTTGGTTTAACCTGGTTCATGGTTTATTTTGTGTGTTGGTTCAAGTGATGAGAACCCTTGGTTCAACCCTCTTCCCTACCATATATAAGCCAACCTCTCATTCTCTCTCTTCACTTCTTCATTCTTCCTCTCTTTAGGTTTCTCTCACATTTTCCATAGGCAAGTACACATTGCATGAGAAATAGAGAAATCCTCAATATTATTGGTTCATTATGTTTGCTATGTGTTTCTAAGCACTTTTAATACTTGGAGTTTTTGGTTTTGATGGATGGATTTGACTAAATCTACATTTTTAAGTTAGGGTTTTCATGTGTTTTTCGTGGTTTTGATCTACTTAAATATGGTATTTTAGAACAATTAGTTTTGTGGTTGATGAAGCACTTCATTTCGAATATTTTGCTTTTGTTTCACTTGATTCAGAGTTAAAATAAAGTTTTTATGAAGAAAATAATTTTCGATTTTTGGATCTTCCGCCATGGTCGAACCTGCTGTTTGGAGAAGATAAAGTCTTCATGCGGCCAGCGAGTTAAGCGGCTTAGAGAGTGTTATGCGGCCTGAGAGGGTTATGCGGCCGGAACTCTTTGTCGCATATTGACGACATGTGTCCATCTTGTTGGAAGCATGACTGCTTATTTACACAAGTGTCCTTGAACTCCTTATGTTTTCACTCGTTGAACGAATGAGAAATTCGCTAAGTCCAAAGAGCATATACAGCCGAGTGACTTATGCGGCAAGCAGATCATGATGCCACCTTTCTTGGACGCATGACTCTGAACCGTTGTCACTTATTTCTATGACATTGTCCTTTCTCTTTGACACACTTTATTGCATTATCACATCAATCACTTTATTGTCACATCACTGACACTTCATTTATTGGCCGTTACTTTAACACTTGTCCCAAGGAGTAGACTTTAATCCTGAGCATGTGACCCTGACTTCACATGCGGTCTTGACTCCATATGCGGCCAAGTGGTCCATGCGGCCCTAACTTTTCCTGCGATCCTGAATTCATATGCGGCCAAGACTTCCCCTGCGGCCTAGAGACATATGCGGCACAGACTTCGTATGCGGCCTAGAGACCCATGCGGCCTTGATTGTTTGATTCAATGTTTTCTGATTCTTTTATGATTTATAATTGGGTTAATGCTTGTGTTATGATTCTAAGGAAGAATAAATTTAGTAACCAGACCTCGTGCCAGACATGACCATGAGCTAAGATTGGCTATGAACATGGCATGAGTTGAACTGAGATTTCAGTATGAACCAGACTAAGTGGATAGTGACTAACCAGCTATGTGCATGACATAAGCTTCGTGTTATAATGTGATCTTGATTCATGTGACCCAATGTATAATTGGTAATTAGACTCGAATATCGTATGTGTGCTGATATAAATTATTGTCTGAAAGTGTATATGATCGAATGTGCGCCGAGGTGCGACACACCGTGTCACGTGTTAAGTGATTTATATTTGGGTTGTGCATCGAGAATGCCTCAAATTCCTGAACGCATGATATTATATATATATATATATATATATATATATATATATATATATATATATAGTTTCTCCAGCACGGACATGATATGCGAGTAAACTACCAAAGCATGGCTAGAACATTGATTGACTGAATGTTGCATACACGCTCGGGTGAATCAAGATTTAACTTTCACGGATTCGTATCTAGCGTGCCCGTACTTTGTACGAAATCTTAAGAAATATTCTCATTTGACCACTCATTGAGATTTCAAACACAATATAGGGCTAATTAGGTACCTAAAAGTGGTAGTAATATTTGGAGGAAACGGTGTCACACCCTGATCCCGCAGGGGTCGATCGTCCTCGCTTGGTCCCTACGGAACCGATCGTCCTCGCTTGGGCATGATGCTGTGCAAGCCTAAATTGCGCTTGCACAAGGCCAAAGCTTTGAACAAGGGCAAGTAAACTATTCAAGACGGAAGCAGCGGCACATTTTGCAGAAAAGTAAAGAACATAATGGCATAAAGAAATAAGCATCTTTATAGATATTCAAAAGTGTTACAAGCGGCACTTGGTCGAGGTTACAAATCTCTCAAGCTCTATCTTACTCTCGATTGCAATGACACCGTTCCATACATTATGTCCCTCTATACAAAAGCAGCTCAAAGCAATCTCGATACGGCTCAAGGCATCGACTCCAGATTTATGGGTCCTGAGGATGAGGCACGGCTATCGCTTCGTCAGATGATCCAACACCTGAAAATAAGCAAACTGTTGGTGGGTCAGTACTTTGGAGAAAGTACTGGTGAGTATAAAATCAACGAACATAAGCAATACTCCCTGAAACCTACACTAAGTAAGCATATGGCAAAATATTACATTACTAGTGATCTTGCCACTTTTACCTAAGTTCATTTTATGCAGCTCAGGATTTGAGTCAGTTTACTTCTTTCGAAAACATAGCTTGGAAACAGTTTTGCATATTTAAACAATAAGCATACAATCGGGACAATGTTCTATTATGCAGTGTGCAACATGTATCGTGCACCATATTCTAACTCTTATGAACAAAAGTTATCTCTAGTGGACTTTTATCTCGAATCACAACAAGTACATCAAATGGACTGTCATTCTTTTCAAGCAAACAAGATAACATATCTATATGATTTTGGTCCCCGAGAAACTCAGGATCAGTAGCGGTAATCCAGCTAACTAATGACTATTTTATCTGATTCTATTAGCAGCTGTGACACATGGTTGCTTTTCACTAACAAGTAGCAGCCGTGACCAAGGTTCAGCTCTTCTCTAATAGCCATTGTCCAACCGATGTGAATGCATGAAGCACTATCAGATAAACTCTATGATGCAACGAAATGAACAAGCAAGCTATATATATACTCTTTGAATTTTTTACCCCTTGCCGAATGGTTATCCCTGCAGCAGACATACAAGTTAGCAACGATTTGCATAAACATATATGTATAAGGTTCTCTATTTTCATGTTCGTCTCTACATCAAATTGTTAGGTATGTAAGAAGGCTAGCCTAGCATGCGCCCTAACTATATGATGGCCCATGAGTTACCCCACTGATGGACAAACAATACCCTCTTAGGTCCCGTAGGACTGGAACATCGGGGTGCTCTAACAATCTCCTCCGGACCGACCGATTCTCAGTGCCCCGGGAATCGTTCGAGAGACTATTTTCTTGTGCACAAGTTGTCCGAGACCAATACATGACAAGCAACATCTATCAGATAAAACTATCATGATACACTAAACATGAACAAGCATATCATAAATTAATAGTCACACCACCCTAGATCCCGTAGGACCGGAACATCAAGGTCGCTATTAGACTCTTCTCTTTTATTCTTTCAAGCAAAACATATCTTTCACATATCTAATAGCACACCCCCCTAGATCCCATAGGACCGGAATATCAGGGCACACTATTAGTCTCTTCTTATACAAATCAAAGACTTATAGCAGTTCGATATAACAAAACAGGCAAGCGAAACATATAATAGCAAGCACGATATCGATTTCATAGCAACTAGCATGCAATATCTATCTCTTTCTTAGCATATAACAAAGGAACTTGTTCAAGCAATTCCTTTACTAATCTTTTTAGCATGGCAAGGGTTCGATCGATAGCAGTGTCCATGTATCTAAGCATGCAACATTTCTTATACTCTTGACTTAGCATGGGAAGGTTCTATCTCTTTTCAGACAAGCATACAAGTTCTCTAGTTAAGCAAGCAGGTTCTGTAAATCCCCTCACCCAAAATTAGGGCCACTTGGCTTAGATAGTGAAATTAGGGCTAGTTTGAACCTAATTAGAATTAGCACGCGGCGTTTATTTAATTATGAAATAATTTATATCGCGTAGCGCACATTACTGTTGCTTCTATAATTGGAGCACCTCACTAGCCATTGCCTTCCAACAAACTTCACAACCTCATCCTAGACATGCCCGCCTACTATTCTGACCCTTATGCAACTTATAATATTGCCCTCTGGTGTTATATTTTAGCCGCACAATAAACATCGCGGACGTTATTTCTTAATTCGAAATAATTTCCAATTTTGTACCCTTGTGCGTCACAATCGAAATTAGGGACACATCTTGACCGTTTTGTGGAAACCGAATTTTATTAATATTCTACACTGTACCCTCTACGCCCTGACACTTGTGTCCCACCTAATTTTAATCCTATGTACTCCAAATTAATTCTAGAATATCGTGCGCGTCGATTTAATTAATTAAATCCAATTTTTTGCCTTTGTACAATTTTCCAATTTTTGGGGGCTTTTATGCAAAAATACATTGAGGTGTCCCCACCAGTGGACAATTCATAAGGAAATCTATTTTTCCCTTTTCGTGGATTTCTTCATAATTTTTCGGGATGTGCAACGCGCGCACACCGCCCCGTATATTAAACATATCCTTGCGTTTAATTAATACAAATTCTAGCCCTCCCAACATCCCCATGGCAAGCCCAAGACCCATCCCAAGGAAATGTTGACCAAAGTCAATTCCTAGGTCAAACCAACCCTCCCCCACTTGTATATAAATACAATATTTTCTCTTCTTTTTCTTTATTGATTTCTAAACCTAGAAAACAATATTCAGCCGACTTTCCCCCTCCATGTACTGTTCATCATCCCTTCCCCGACTCATCCCGCTGGTCCCTGTTCACCTCCTTTCCGGCCAACCCATCGCCGGAGCCTCGCTGGACCATTCTCCCCATCTTCTCCGTCATCCTCCTCGAAGCCATGGCCTCCGCCACTGCCATCTCCCTCGCACCCCGGCTACCCGCACCATCCCGATCACCCGACCTCCGACGATTACAGCCCGCGCCACCGGCCTTGGTCCCACCCACAGGCCCGACGACGTACATCGCTCCCCCGGGCGCTACGTCGGCGCCGTGTCAGAGCTTCCCAAACCACAGCTACTGCCGCTGTGCGACATCTCGTCGCCGAAGTCGACTATTCTCCTCCACGACTCGGCCGAGAAATGCCTCCACCGCTGCAACAACATACTCCTCAACCCTCCTAGTTCTGCATCGCCCGGTGCCGCCCGATTCCTCTCAGCATTGCCATGCGCGACTGCTCTCCATAGGATCCACGGCCCACCGGTCCACCGTCTTCAACTTGCGAGCACCGCACGGACCATGCACACCGATAATGACCCAATAAAGGTGAGCGCCCAAGCCTCTGGACGTTGTTTCCTTTTAAATGCAAGAAGCTAAAGCAGTAGTAGCATGGCCCATAGGACGTGAGCTAAGGAATCCAAGCAAAATAATATGGTATAAGTGGGTCCCATGAATAGGAGATAGCACATGGTTCATGCTTCACCCTCACGGGAAATAAAGTAAGTAGTAGGCAAAGTTCACATAGACCCTTCCATAAACAGGCCTTGGCTTTTCTAGGTCTCGGAATAATAAAGGAGGGGTGCATGATTTTTGCTTGTCAACTACCCTATCCGAATCCACAGAAGACTGAGGACAGATAAGGAAGTTTTAACATTCTGGTAACTAAGAGAAATCTTTACAACAGTGCATCATCCTTCCCGGCCGGATCCCCGACACCCAGTCGAACCACCATCTCCACCTGCTCCCAGCCACCACCAATATCATCAACCTAAACACTGCCATCACCCGAGCCTCCCTACGCCCTGTCCTCCTCCTCCTTGCCGGAAAAGCTCCCCTGGCCGGACTCCGGCGGACACCATCTCCATCAGCAGGATCATAAATATCACCACCATGGACATTATCATCATCATCACATCATTGTCATCTCATCATCGTCACTATCGTCGACAACCTCATCGCCGATCCCGTGCACGAACTCCGAGGTATGAACCTGTCATGTCTTCTCCTTGTTATGTGAGTTTGTGTGTGTGCCAGTAGGATATTAGTATTGCTTATTGACTGTTAGTTGACATCAGGCCCTGAGTCGGTGAGCCCGCATGCGTGTACGTATATGTACGTGTATGCGTATATTATTCATTGGTATATATATTTATATAGATGTTTAGTACATGTATTCGATCGGTATGTATATTTGGGTGTTATATATAGAAATATATAAATATGTGGTATGTACATAAATTATAAGTAATTAAATACTATGCTAATTTATAATTATGACTATATATATTTAGACTATACGACCCTAGGGCACCGTGGACTGTCCCGTATTTACCTTGACCCTGTTGACCCTAAGAACAATGTTGGTGTTTGCCTTGTGTACACCGACATACTGGCGAGACCGCGTTAGTTGACTGACTTATTGTGTACAATACTTGAAGATGTGACCCCGCGTAATTCAACACGTAATTGACCGTATTAGATGACTAGTGCCACCCCTAGTATACCCCCTGAGTCCAGTATAAATGTGGTTGTGTATGTACTAGTGTAATGACTAATAATTTTATTGCATTATATTTATGTGTACATAGGATTTTGGATTTGTTCTGCGTAACTTCTGGAGCAGGTTATTGGTACATTGCAGCTTCCTTGCCAGGCAAGTATACCTTGCCATTGTACTTTTATTTATATTTCATATGTTGCATGCATCTTTATTTCCTGTCTTTAGTTCATTTATTTTAACTGTTATATAAAATGCGCACGACGGTGTCGTCGCGATATATTTTTAATTATGTATTTGCATTGACCTTGATTATGAGACTACCCCATTATCATGTAGCATCTTTAGGTTCATTGGCCGTGACACAGTTGTTACACGAGTTGTGAGTCTCATATAGATCATGGACTGGCGTGCAGGGTTTGGCCTCATGTACGTGTGGGTCGTGCGTTAGGAATAACTGATGTTAGAAACTTTGCATACTAGTAGACTTAGCAGTTATTAGAGGTCTAGGGACATAGCTTATTGTAGTACGGTGGTCCCATCCTTGTCCTTGTTTGGTTGCAGGATTGAGCTAGGGTACTAAGAATAGGCTATGAACCAAATTATGTCATGGATGTGACATGCATAGAGCATGGGGTGGGGAGAACAACAAGTACCGCATTTGAGCTCCTTTGTACTTTTTCTATTGTGCAGCCGGATTCTCCGCTGGAGATACGGGCGGTGATGACCACTATATATTATATTATTATCTGGCGGGCCTCCGGTGTTCGAAAGATGCCGTACCTTTTTAGGCCCCTGGATCTCCAATAGAGAACCATGCCAAATCCCAGGTTTTCAGCCAGATAGCTCACTTGTGGGGAAAGTTGTTCTTAACTGCATTCACTTAGACGGTTAGGTGACCCATTGGATATTTATTTCAGTACTTTATTGGCATGTGTTTAAGTATCTTATTATGTCCCTCTGAGGACCTAGTCCCCTGCCAGGTGTATCTGTTCTTGAGTATTCGCAGGAGCGCAGATTCGGATTGTTATGTATGTTTCGAGGATGCCTTCTCTTCGAGCCGTGATTGCTAGCTGGTATACTTATATTGTGTTTGATTGTGTTGTACTTATATTATATTTTCTCTTATATTCGAGTTGGTAGTGGATTTGTTTCCATCCAACTATCATCCTTAGATACTTCTTATTGAGAGCTAGTTTAATAGATGCTGGTTATCTATTTATATTTGATTTTATGTGGATGAGATTTAGATTATACCCTGTGACTTGTGACGTATGTTTTATACCACTTGTGGATTTGATATTCATATTACAGCGTACGTGTGTATTTGGTTTCCATATATTGGAGTTGCCATATCCATACGGCTGGCATGCTTAAGTGTCCTAGTCCTACGTATTTTTGGGACTGGGCCATGACAGGTTCGTTTTAATGACAAGCTATACGAGTTCACTTATTTAGCATGTAGAGTCAGGTTCTATCATTCTTCTTATGAAACTATCTTCTTAAGCAAACAAACATTTCAAAAACTCAGATTCATTATTAAGGCATGCAAGAATCAGAGAATGCAGTTCTGCCCACTCACCCAGATCAATCGTCTGTGTTTCGAATAAAAACTCTCCGAGAAGTCTTCCTGCTCGATCCAGCAAAGCGATATCTCTTGTACATAGTGCCTACGTGAAGCGGGGCACTACATACTTACCCACCAACAAAGAGTTTATCCTCGTAACTTCAAGAATAAATTTATAAAAATCCAGAGCACCGATAGTCCTCATCCCTCACCATCCTTAATCGAAAATACAAGCAAATCATAAGCACGAAAGTACAACTCTCAAGCAACAAATCAAATCCAGAAAACTTTTGCGCGCATCTTTAAGAATATCTATGGACTTATTGTATGGAACGTTCATTATAGCACAATATCGGACAGATATCAGAGTCGAAGGCAACAGAATGGGCAAAGAATCGAGTCGCTCTGATACCATTATGTCACGCCCCGGTCCCGCAGGGGCCGATCGTCCTTGCTTGGTCCCTACGGAACCGATCGTCCTCGCTTGAGCGTGATGCCGTGCAAGCCTAAATTGCGCTTGCACAAGTCTAAACCTTTGAACAAGGGCAAGTAAGCTATTCAAGACGGAAGCAACGACACATTTTGCAGAAAAGTGAAGAACATAATGGCATAAAAAAACAAGCATCTTTATTGATATTCAAAAGTGTTACAAGCGACGCTTGGCCGAGGTTACAAATCGCTCAAGCATTCTCTTACTCTCGATTATAATGACACCGTTCCATACATTATGTCCCTCTATACAAAGGCAGCTCAAAGCAATATCGATACGGCTCAAGGCATCGACTCCAGATTTTTGGGTCCTGGGGATGAGGCACGACTATCGCTTCCTCGGATGATCCAGCACCTGAAAAAAAACTGTTGTTGGGTCAGCACTTTGGAGAAAGTACTGGTGAGTATAAAATCAACGAACAGAAGAACACCCCCTGAAATACACACTAAGTAAGCATGTGGCAAAATATTACATTACTAGTGATCTTGCTACTTTTACCTAAGTTTATTTCATGCAGCTCAGGATTTGAGTCAGTTTACTTCTTTCGAAAACATAGCTTGGAAACAGTTTTGTATATTCAAATAATAAGCATACAATTGGGACTGTTCTATCGTGCAATGCGCAACATGTATCGTGCACCATATTCTAACTCTTATGAACAAAAGTTATCTCTAGTGGACTTTTTTATCTCAAATCATAACAAGTGCATCAAGTGGACTGTCATTCTTTTCAAGCAAACAAGGTAACATACCTATATGATTTTGGTCCCCGAGAAACTCAGGATCAGTAGCGATAATCAAGCTAACTAAAGACTCTTTTATCTGATGTATTAGCAGTTGTGAGACATGGTTGCTTTTCACTAACAAGTAGCAGCCGTGACCAAGGTTCAGCTCTTCTCTAATAGCCATTGTCCAACCAATGCGAATGCATGAAGCACTATCAGATAAACACTATGATGCAACAAAATAAACAAGCAATCTATATATATACTCTTTCTATTTCTTCTCCCTTGCCGAACGGTTATCCCTGCAGCAAACATACAAGTTATGAACGATTTGCATAAACATATATGTATAAGGTTCTCTATTTTTCTGTTTGTCTCTGCATCAAACAGTTAGGTATACAAGAAGGTTAGCCTAGCATGCTCCCTAACTATATGATGACCCATGAGTTACCCCACTGATGGACAAACAATACCCCCTAGATCCCGTAGGACTGGAACATCGGGGTGCTCTAACAATCTCCTCCGAACCGATCGATTCTCAGTGCCCCAGAAATCATTCAAGAGACTATTTTCTTATCCATAAGTTGTCTGAGACCAAAAGCAACATCTATCAGATAAAACTATCATGATGAACTAAACATGAACAAGCGTATCATAATCTAATAGTCATACCCCCTAGATCCCGTAGGACCGGAACATCAAGGTGGGCTACTAGAATCTTCTCTTTCATTCTTTCAAGAAAAACACAACTTTCACATATCTAATAGCACACCCCTAGATCCCGTAGGACCAGAACATCAGGGCATACTATTAGTCTCTTCTTATACGAATCAAAGACTTATAGCAGTTCGATATAGCAAAACAGGCAAGCAAAACATATAATAGCAAGCACGATATCGATTATATAGCAACTAGCATGCAATATCTATCTCTTTCTTAGCATATAACAAAGGGACTTGTTCAAGCAATTCCTTTACTAATCTTTTTAGCATGGAAAGGGTTCGATCGATAACAGTGTACGTGTATCTAAGCATTCAATATTTCTTATACTCTTGACTTAGCATGGCAAGGTTCTATCTCTTTTCAGACAAGCATACAAGTTCTTTAGTTAAGCAAACATGTTCGTTTCAATGACAAGCTATACGAGTTTACTTATTTAGCATACAGAGTCAGGTTATATCATTCTTCTTATAAAACTATCTTCTTAAGCAAACAAGCATTTCAAAAACTCAAATTCATTATTAAGGCGTTCAAGAATCAGAGAATGCAGTTCCATCCACTCACCCAGATCAATCGTCTATGTTTCGATCGGGAACTCTCCGAGAAGGCTTCCTGCTCGATCTAGAAAAGCGATATCTCTTGTATATAGTGCCTATGCGAAGCGGGGCACTACAAACGGTATCCCTAGATCATGCCAACGAATCTTCCTACAGAGATTTATTCTAAGTGTGTTGTGGGATGGCCACCTGTCACGCCCCAGTCCCAAAATATCAAGGGACTAGCCACGTGGCAATGGCCAGCAGCACGCACCGATGGACAAATCTAATTTAATGGATCCATCAGGGCATACTTAAGCTGTATTACAAAGATCAGGGTTTACTAATCTCATCCACAGGATAAATACAGCAATATAAACAAAAAGTATTAAACAACATCCAGTCACAAGAAAATAAAATCGGGGAACAACCCGATATTAAGTCTGTTACAATTGTTCATTTAAACAGGACTAAAAGAGTATATCTGCCATAAAAACTGAGCATAGGAAAGCAGATGTTTAGGAAAAGTCCTCAGCGATCACCTCGTCCTCAGGGTCTGGTACTGTTCCGAGAAGTGCTCTTATTCCGTACACCTCAGGGTAGATCTCGTCTGCTAATCCTGGGGACATAATCCGGATCCAGGTCCTCAGGGGACATAGCAAGGTACAGATAATACAAGCCAAAATAAATGCAGTACAGAAATAAAGGAAACAATAGGGTAAATAAATAAACCAGCTAAGTGATATGCAAGTGAGAGTTTTATTCATACTCGGGCTGAGACCACTACAAGCTCTGTGTCGGAGAGCCGATAACAGTGATATCATGTGGTTTGTCTAGCTCAAAGGGAGACTACGACACCGTCATAATATAATCAACCTGTAGCCTGTGTGTCTCTCCCCACCCAATGTAATCACACGTCTCATGTCCATGACACGCAAGATCAAAACTAATACAGCAAGTCATCTAATCTCCATAAATATAATGTCTATGTCAATCCTGCATCCTATACAAAATTACCACGAATATCTCAAGAAGATTATGTCAAATGTATAGTGTCAAGTATCCTGGGAATAACGTACTTGATAATGCAAGTACGAGAATGTAAAGGGTCACGAATGTCCATCTCTAGATGACGTACACAACTCCGCGTACGGGGTTGGCACCCGACTATTAATCGGACGCTAAGTAAGTCACACGGTCCTAGGTTTAAGCATGTACAATAATTATAATTAAGTCAAAGTAATAAATAACAGAACTGCAAGTTGGCAAGGTACACTTGCCTGGGGTTCTGGCTCCAACTGTAGCTCTGACTTCAGCGGATTCTGCAGGGACTGCTCCGGTTGCTAAAATAAATATCACCATCAGATTCAGAAAATATCAATTAGTTAGAAACGCCTGTCTTTGAGTCCAATTTGGACACAGAGACGAAAATGACATTTTCTGGTCAAAGCGGGGTTCACATGTGGGCCGCTTTGCACCAAAAAATGTGTCAGGGTCAAAGGTCTCCAAATCTGTCAAACTTAGTGTCAACAAGTCAGGAACGATGATACGAACCCAAATGAACTTCCAGAATTGGATTCCGATGAGCCGATCACAAAATCGCCCGTCAAGTGGAGCCTGTGGGGCCCACGATACACGATTTTGTCAACGTTCTCATAATCGAAGCAAACTTGGGTCATAGGACCAGCGTATTGCTAAGATTCCGATGGCACAAGTTTCGTTTCGATCTGACGTGTGTACACTAAGTTACAACGAGATCCAGAAAGGACGGATACGGGGCGTTGTCGGCGGATACGCGTTGATTCCGGTGTGCACGCACATCCAAATTAATTTCTGCGAAATCCCGCACGTCCGTATCAACGACGTGCACGTTTCGGTAAAGACCGCACGCGACCAAGTCGTCCCGTTTGGCGGGGCGTACTCAGTTCCGGGGTGAAACAGGGCGTTGGTTTTCATGTTTTTGGATCGCGGTTCGCGATCACCACAGGACGCGATGCACCGAGCGGGGTGCACGGGCATCGAGAGGGTCACGCAGGGTTCGCGTCACCACTGACGGAACAGAAATCGGGGCAGCGAGGAGAGAGAACGGGTTACCTGAACAGGGCTCCGTGAACCGAGAATTCTCGTGTCCGCATGTCTCTCGACACGAGCTGTGTCCTGGGTCCGGCTGAGTCGTGTCCAGCCTAGGGTTCTGCTGTGTCCGGGTCAGGGGCTGCTCGGTGAGGCGCTGCTGCTTGTCGTGGCCGGCGGAGGCGAGCTCGCCAGGGTTGCTGGTGATGTAGTCGACGGAGAGAGGAAAGACGGAGGAGCTGAGGCGGCAGCCGGGGAAGACGACCGGGGCTCGTGGGCTGCTGAGGGTGCTGGGGTTCCGTCGAAGGGAGAGGCGGCGAGGTCGGGCGGAGCGGGTCAGGCGGAGAGGAGACGGCGAGGTCTAAGGCGGCGGAGGCGGTGGAGAGTGGCGGAGTCGAGGGGTTTCGGCCGGGGGAGAGGGAGGCCAGGGGGAGTGGTGGCGGAGCTCAGGGCGGTTCGTGGCCGAGCGGGGGTTGCACAGGCTGGGCGAGGGACGCCGGGAACGGAGGAGCAGGGAGGAGCAGCCGGAGGTCGGGGAGGGATTTATAGAGGGGGAAAGGATGTGGACGGCAGGCGGTTACGGGTAGGGGAGGAGGCGGCTGGGCGTCGAAAGGGCGGCCGATGGGGAGGGGAACCGGAGCGGCGCGGCGGACGTTACGCGGCGGAGGAGGCGGCTGTAACGGCTGGGGAAGGAGAAGGGATTGGGAGAGAAAGGGTTGGCGGGCTTCGGGTTCGATGGGTCGGGTCAGGCGGATCCGGCCCGATCCAATAAGAATTAAATGCGGGTCGGGTCGGGTTTCGGGTCGCGGGTTTGACCCGGATCCGACCCGCTAAGGTTGAGTTGGGTTTGGGTTGGTTCGGTTTGGTTTTATTTCAAATAAACCGTGTTTATTTAGGGTTTATTTTGGTTTAATTATAAAATAGTTTTTAGGGCTTTAAAAAGGCTTCCGGAGTCCAATAAATTCTCGGAAAATTACCCTATGTCTAGTTTTTCATTTTACACCATAAAATATTATTTTCATAATATTTTAATATTATTTAATATTATTTAAAAACCATTTAAATTCAAAATACTTTAGTTTTAATTAATAAAAATCCCAGAAAAATTTCAGAAAATTATGAAAAATTCAAATTAAAAATTCTTGAAAAAATCAGGAGGTTTACACCACCACAGATATTGTATATTATTTGCTTAGTGGAGTGTAGTATCTGACCTATTATAAATATGTCGAGCCACTGTTTCACTATAGGAACATTGGAACCGCTAATACTGTATTTTTAGCGCAGTGGCCATTCGGGGAACTGGTGCATCCTGAAGTGCCTGTATATTCCTTATTTTGATCGGTTAGCTTATGTTCGGCATTGGCATGATCTTAGGATATCTATTATACATTATTTCTGAGATAACCTCAGACTCCACAAAATAGCAAGCCGTACAAGTGATTGGCCAATATAAGAAAATAGACTTGGTTGTGATTGTATTATTCGGTTAGTAGCCTAGAAAAATGGACTATCATAGTGTGATGGTTCAACCATTGTCCTTGTTTGGTTGTAGGGTTGGGCCTTTGCGCTAGGGTAAGCCATGGACCTAAGTTACGATACTGAACCTATGTATTATTATATAATTATTTCTTGGATTTTTGTTTCTCCATTTCGTGCTTCCTTTGTGGTACTTTTTATTTGGGGTCTAACCCCACTGGTTTTGTATGGCCATATCTTGAGCCAACACCCGAGGATCCAGTGTACTATCCCCCAACTCATGGCGCGTACCAGGAATATAGTCGCAGAGGATAACGAGTAGATTTTCTTCTTTCCTGCTCGTCATTGTACATTTACTTCTTTTGGGCGTTTAGCCGACACCTGTTAGCCGGCACATCTGGACATTAGTCTCCTTATATGATTGTATTAAACCAGATTACAGCTGATCACTATCATGTACTTTTGATACTCTGTCAGCTTCTTATTTGGCACAGCTGGTCTCAGAACATTTTTAGTAAGCATTTAGGATGCCTTATTGCTTTATCATATATTCTCTATGTTTACTGTTTCTTATTTGAATGATGGAGACGCAGAAGTTCTTGACCATAGGATTGTAGCATGCACCTACTTGTCTTATTACAGTCGTGATCTCCGTATGACGTATAGTACCTTGTACGGGGTAGCTGGTCATGTCCATCTCCGTATTCCGGTACTGGGATGTGAAAAAGTTTTAGTGGTGGCCTATGAAGGTCTGTTCTTCAGACTTGTGGGGTGTCATGGTCATACGAGGCTCATTTTAGCACATCTGTGAGTTGCACAAAGTTCAGGAAAATAGTCTAACATGTCTAGGACAGGTATGTGAACTTTGTTCGGGGATAACAGTCAAGATAAAGCTCCAAATAATTAGGAGATGGACAGGTGCACAAGTCAACAGGATATGTAGGCAAAATAAATTAAAATATTACCATAAATCCTAAATTGTTAAAATAATCCTAAAAATACTAAAATCTGGTCGAGGGGGTTTACAATCTACCCAACTTATAAAAATTTTGTCCTCGAAATTAAAACTAAGCCGGGGTAGAAGTCAAAGACGGCATAAGATATAATTTAACAAAGTAATTTATATCTTGGGTTTACGAATAGGTTCGAAAAACGTTTACGCATGTCGTCCACACGCTTCCAAGTAGATTCTCTTGGCCCGCCATACTTCCATGCCACGTGGACCAAGGGAATAGACTGATTTCTCAATGTATTTTCTCGATGATCAAGGATTCCCACGGGTTGCTCTTGATACGACAAGCTTGGCCTAATGGCGATCTACGAATGGTTGAGAACATGACTGCTGTCTGTCACATATCGCCTGAGTTGCGACACGTGGAATACAGTAAGTACTCTCTCAAGTGAAAGTGGTAGCGCAGGTTGATATGCCACTACTCCTACTCTTTCTAGCACGTCAATGGTCCAATATATCTTGGACTCAACTTGCTGCATCCTTCGAATCGAATGGTGTCTTAGTAGGTGATATTCTCAAGATGACATTATCGTCCTCTTTGAATTCCAAGGGACGATGATGACGGTCTATCTACTACTTTTGTCCGTCTTGCACTGCTTTCAAGTGTCCTTGTATTTACTTAACTGTCTCTACTACGTTGACTACCAACTTTGGTCACGCGAATCCTTGTCTTGGTAAAATCCTGACTGGTATGCCATACAATCTTAGAATTTGCCTCATATAAGTAATGTCTTCATATCTTCAGAGTAATCACGACGGTTGCAAGTTCCAAATCCTTCTCATGTACTCATAATTGTCTAGATGTATATACTATTACCTTGCCATCCTATATTAATACGCATCCCAAACTTTTTCCTGATGCGTCTGTAGATCACAATCGCCTGATCCGGATGGAATAGTCAATACGGTGCTGTGGTCAGTCGCTTCTTCAACTCCTCTAAAGCGGCTTGACACTCGTTGGTCCATAGGAATTCTTAATCCTAATAAGTCAACCTAGTCATAGGTGCTGCTATCCATTTAGTCAATTGTCCATCCGGGTGAAATCCATTTGGATTCTTGACAACAAAATGATCCATTCTTCATCGTAACACTTGAGTTCTGAACTTGACCCAAGTTACGAGGCAAAAATAAAAATTGCATGCTGTCATAGAGATGCACGTACCAGGAACGTAAGTAGGTAGGTAGCGAAGGGTCATCTATAGGGTAGCACAGTTTTAAACTGCAATCTAATCTAATAATAGGGTTTGGTAATTACCCAAGAAACAAAAAGAAATGGCTACAGAAATAATACACTTTCGTATTTATACTAAGCACGAGGTTTCGCCTTTCCGAAATAAGGGAAGACGGAAAACAATAATCAAGAGTTCCAGGGGAAGGTAATAGATTATGAGTATGGGGATTCAAGGCGTTTAAAGAATTCAAATAAGAATTGTCAAGGCAGTTGTGGATTGAAATCCTGTTTTGGTAATTCCTATTCACATATTCGTATTAGCACAGTTATGTAGCTGATACGATATGCTCAAACATATCTAGAGGGTAAGTACATTTGTCTACTAATCACTATATATCTCAATCCACGTAAAGTAGTTATGCGAAGGGCGAATCAAAATGCACTAAGGTTGATCAGACCGTAATACACTGATTCTGAATAGACAATTGTATTAGTGGGGTGGATCAGGCCCCAATAACACATGTGTCATGAACAAGCTCGATAAAGAATAAGCTTGCAAAACTAGGCTATAAAAGCAGTATAAGTCAAGGTAGTACAGTAAATATAAGTACGCTAGATTATGATATGAGAAATTACAAACAATTCACAATCACAAAAAAAAACAAGACTCTACAATCTCTACAGTTAATATTCTAACTTCTTCCTAAGTTGCTAGTTGACCCAACAGAGGTATGGCCTTCTAAGTTCTACAATCTTAATATACACTATAGGTTGTCTGCCTAAAACAGAGATTTCAAGAAAGTCCGCGTAAAGTAGGGATATCAGAGCTGTCCGCGTAAAAGTATGTGCGTAACAGTCTGCGTAAAAGTCTGGGTGAAAGTCTGAGCGTAAAAGTTTTGCGCTAAAATCTACGCATAAAATTAGCGGGTCGTAAAGTCTGCATATAAGTCTGCCTGCGTAAAGTTCGCCAAAAATGTTTGCGTAAAATCTGCCAGCGTGATAAGTACGCGCGTAAAATCTCCTGCGTAAAGTCTAGCATACGTTGCAGCGTAAAATTATACAAGGAACTCATAAGTTTGTCAGTTGAATTAATGAATCCTGACGTCTGACAAAAGTACTTGTACAACGATCGAGTGGACGGTTGTGATGATGATTAAAGCACGGAGGTCCAGGTTGTCTTTTAGTGACTTATTGGATACAAGTCATTTACGCTCGAGGTGAGATAAAACCAGATATCCTGTCAAAAGCTGTTTCTTTTTGCACAGGGCTCGAGGCGTATCTCTGCCTTTAATGCACGGGATTTGGTCGTGGCTCTCATGACGTGTCCTACGCAGGATAAGGAATACTAAAGGATCGTGGGTAGCAGTTGTCATAACTGCGGCGTAAAGGGGACAAGCTCTTGCATAGTTTGGCTTTTTACGCCAACTAGGCAGTCGTTTGGTTCTTATGCTAACAATGGTCAAATGGGTTTTACGCCAACAAGGGTAAAGAGTCTCTGGAGTAAAACTCTGGTCGAGGGGGTTTAGTCCTAGTATTCAACTTTGGATTTCTATTGGTTCCTTAAGACTAGGGTCAACATTATGGTCAAGTCTCTAATTAATCCTAGTAGTGTTTTTACTACACTCAAGTCATACATAAATACGTCAAGGGACAATTGGTAAGTTAATCTATAGGTAGTGATGCTAGGGTTTATTAGGTAGTAGGAAAGACTAGGGTTCATTAGATAATATGGAAGACTAGGGTTCCTTAAGTAATCTGAACTTAATGATATGTCAATGCCCTAGTTGCGTTCTTAATAGGAATACTACTCTAATTATCATCCTATCAACAGAGATTCCTATATTCTAGTAGGGGCTATACTTAAGGATTTATCAGGGAAGCACATGAATCAAGCAGGATGCGATTATGTAAGTAGGACAGACTGGAAGGAAGATAAGTCATAGTTAATTATGGATGAGATCCTATCCTCTAATCCTAGGTGCAGGCTTGCTCGGTACAGTGACGTAACCGAGACAATATGCTCTGACCTGCATGGGCCACCACTAAAAATATGTCACGCCCCAGTCCCAAAAATACGTAGGACTAGGAAACATAACCATGCCAGCCGCCCGTATATATGGCAACTCCAATATATGGAAACCATATATACGTGCGTACGCTGTATAATGAACAATAAGTCATAAGTAGTAAAACTGATCACAAGTCACAGGGTAATATCTAAATCTCATCCACAGAAGTCAAATATGAATAAACAAAAACCAGGTAACTAGATCTCAAAATAAAGTACCTAAAGAACGACAGTCTGATGGAAACAAATCCACTGCCGAAATAGAATATAAAAGGAACCAGAATACATACCATAAAGAACAACATCTGACAATCACGAGGCTCGAAGAAAAGACCTCCTCGGAAGCTAAGTAGCCTGTCCGGATCTGCTCTTGCGAGTACTCAAGAACATATACACCTGGCAGGGGACCAGGTCCTCAGAGGGACATAGCAAGATACATAAAAATAATATGCCATAATATAAATACTGAATAAATAAATGGGGTGTGCTAACCATCTAAGTGAATGCAATTTAAAGACCTGATAGTACGCATGGGAATGTGTAGGCTTGACATATGTTGACGTAATTCACCAATCGTCATGACCGGCTAGTATATGTGTCATATGCCCCCGGACACACGGGTAGCTCTGCAATCGTCCATCTCCGAGGAGCATGGAACGAAGGATATAACAACAAGGAGGGGGTGTCCCATACGTCTACTAGTATCTTTCCCGCCTAATATAGATGTACAAGTCATGAAAACGACGTGGACACCTCCTACTATGATGCAAGTCTCAATAAAATAACCAACTAAGCTAAATATCGTTATACGTGTTGCTCACACTGATGGCCAGTCGCGCATGAGGCACGCGTCCTTACATGAACTCACTCTGTGACGTGTAATGATATGTGTCAAGGCCTGGGAAGTTATATCAATAACTTTACAACTTTTAGGTGAGTCTACTAGACACTAGGTCAGACACAAGTCCTAACGTCAACGCCTTCGTTGACTGCACCGGAGTCTGCTCGGACGCGCACATTTATATAATAAATAAACATGTAACTAACAATAACTGAATTTAAACAGTACAACAAGGCAAGGTATACTTGCCTGGCAAGAGAGCTGTAAATGTAATATCCAGATGTCAAATACCAAGTGTCAGAAACTATGGCCTCAGGATGAAAGTCTCCAGATGCTGAAATAAATATCACAAACAGTCTCAAAAAATATCAAATAGCTAGAAACGCCTGTCCTTAAGTCCAATTTGGACACAGGGGCAAAAATGACAGTTTTTGGTCAAAGCGGGGTCCACAGGTGGGCCCACTTTGCACCGAAAAATGTGTCAGGGTCAAAGGTCTCCAAATTTGCCAAACTTAGTGTCCACAAGTCCAGAACGATGAAACGAACTCAACGGAACTTCCAGAATTGGATTCCGATGAGCCGAACACAAAATTGCCCGTCAAGTGGAGCCTGTGGGGCCCACGATACGTGATTTTGTCAACGTTCTCAGAATCGAACCAAACTTGGATCACAGGACCAGCGTATCGCTACGAGTTCGATGGCGCAAGTTTCGTCTCGATCCGACGTGTGTACACAAAGTTGCAGCGTGTTCCAGAACTGACGGATACGGGGCGGTGTCGGCGGATACGCGTTGATTCCGGTGTGCACGCGCATCCAAATCAACTTCTCCGAATTCCTACACTTCCGTATCAACGTTGCGCACATTTCGGTAAAGACCGCGTGCGACCAAGTCGTCCCGTTTGGCAGGGCGTACCCAGTTCCGGGGTGAATCGGGTCGTTGTTTTTCCTGTATTTGGATCGCGGTTCACGATCGCCACAGGACGCGATGCTCCGAGCGGGTTGCACGGGCACCGAGATGGTTACACAGTCTACACAACGCAACTGAGGGAATTAAAATCAGAATTACGAGGTGAGAGAAATCGTTACCTGAACAGAGCTCGAAAAATTAAACTTCTCCGTGTCCGACACGTATCCGACACGAGTCCGAGGGCTGTGTCCGTGTCCTGTGCCCTGTCTGCGTCCACAGCGACCCTAGGGTTGCTGGAGACTGGCCGGGGCGGGTCGCTGGAGGAGGGCGGCTCGACGAGGGCTGCTGTCGGACGGCCGGAGGCGGCGTCGGGGAGTCGCACGGCTGGTCGGTGCTCGGCTCGGGTCTTCCGGTCGAAAGGGCGGAGCGGGTCAGCTGGGAAGGAGGGAGGTGGAGGTTCTGGAGGGAGATGATGGTGGTGTCATCGGTGATGGGGGTGGCGGTGGTGGCGAAGTCGTGAGGGTGTAGGAGAAGGGGGTCGGCTGGAGGTTCTGTGATGGGGGTGGCGGTGGTGGTGGTAACCGACGGGGAAGAGGGGAAGGAGAGGAAGGCGGAGTGGAGGAGGAGGAGTTGCTGCTGCCGGCGGGTGGGGGGGCAGCCGACGCTGGCGGAGGGGGTCGGCTCCGCCGCGGGGAGGGGTCGGGGGATGGAGAAGAGGAGGCTGAGGAGAGAGGGAGGGTCGGGGGCCAGTGGGGGAAGGGGAAACTCGCCGTGGGGGGGGAGGGCTCGCCGGGGGGGGGGGGGGGTCGCCGCTCCGGCGAGGGAGCTCGCCGCCGGCGGGGGAAGGGGGGTTCGGCTGAAGGGGGGTTTTGGGTTTTCTTTTAATTTAATTTATTTCTTTTTATTTTTCTTTTGTTTTCTTATAAAGAAAATTATATTAATTTAATATGTAAAATATCTAAAGATATTTACAAGAAATTTTGTAGATATTTTCAGGATATTTTCGAGATATTTTCGGGATTCTTTTCGGGTGGGCCCCGTCTCCAAATGGACGGCGCAGGTTCACCGGCCAGTGAGGGGGTGACACCTTGCACTGCAATTTGCAAGAAAGTCCCTGTAATTTTATAAATTGCGTAAAGTCCTAGTTTTGGGAAATTGTGCAATTACAAATTTGTCTAGGAAAACACCCGATTTCGAAAAATACTAAAATTCACAGGATTGAAGGAAAAAGCTGTGTGAGGGTCCCGAGGGGGTGGGGGTGGGGGTGAGTCTGGGCAGGGACTGGTCCTGGTTTTCTTGGGTGATACGGCCATCATATTTATTAATTAATAAATACTGCGCACGGTGTTCTCTAATTATTTAGAGGCAGGTAGGGTCATAATTTTTCTACGGTGTCAATATACTAAATGTAGTATACTCAGTGTAGAATTTTAACGTATTTTTGTTTGGACAAAACAGGTGCATGTTGGGCCTCAAATTCCTAGGGGTACAGAGATGGGTAAAGAGCAGGAAATAAAATAGGAAATAAATACGGACTTTTGTAACGATATTTGTGCGTCTCAGACGAGGCTCATTTTAGCACATCTGTGAGTTGCACAAAGTTCAGGAAAATAGTCTAACATGTCTAGGACAGGTATGTGAACTTTGTTCGGGGATAACAGTCAAAATAAAGCTCCAAATAATTAGGAGATGGACAGGTGCACAAGTCAACAGGATATGTAGGCAAAATAAATTAAAATATTGCCATAAATCCTAAATTATTAAAATAATACTAAAAATACTGAAATCTGGTCGAGGGGGTTTACAGCACGGAGGACCCAATCATGGCAGATAATTGGCTCTAGGAAATTGAGACCATTATGGCAGCAAATAAAGTTTTGGTCGAGGAACAGGTTGACATGGTTTGTCTACAACTCCCAGATCTGTCTAAGGATTGGTGGGCCACGATGGAGGTAGGATTAAGGCATCATATTTTGTGGGATAATTTTAGGATCCGGTTTAGGGTGAAGTACTTTGGGATTATGGCTCAGTGTGAGTTGCAGCAAAAGTTTATTTACCTCAAGCATACTGGAAGGACAGTAGACGGCTACGCGGCAAAGTTTTGCCGACTAAGCTGGTTTGCTCCAACCATAGTGGCAACATGAGTTGTGGAGAGCAATGACGTTCCATTAGGGACTTTATTTGAAATCTTACATATGGTAGAGGTGCATGACTACCAGACTTTTGAGTCGTTATTAATAGCAGCCAAGAGGGTTGAGCTTACTTCTCAGAGGATGGCATCAAGAAGAGTAGATCGGACGAGGCCTCATGGACAAAGCAATGAGGGAGTACCAGTACCGTGAACGTCAGCACCATCCCCTAGCATTCGCATCCATGACGTGACAAAAAGAAGGCCAGTGACCTCGACAGTGATGGCACCAACTCGGCAGCAGCAGCCGAGGCAGTAGCAACAACAATATCGACGGGGAGCGCCAACAGGTTATCCCTATTATAGAAAATAAGGTCATACCCAGGATGTTTGCCGGGAACCTAACAGACTATGCTTAGATATGGGAGCCTTGATCACAAGGTTGCCACGTGTCCATTGATACAGAGGTCAAGAAGGCCAGTACAACAGTTTCCTGCATTGCCAACTCCAAGGGCAGTGCAGCAAGGAGGAACAACAGCAACAATACGTCCTTTAGCTCAGCGTTCGTTGCCGACGTAGGTCCAGCTTTATAAAGAGCAATAATAGCAGAATCAGTAGGGACCGCAACAACGATAGCAAGAAAGACAACAACAGGGAACTCGACAAGGCCAAGGGCAGACGCTCACTTTGTCTTTGGAGAAAGCTATGGCGTAGGGCGACATAGTGGCAGGTAACATTTCTGTTACAACCTTTCCTTCCATAGATTTAATTAATTCCAGAGCTTCACGCTCATTTATATCTGCACAATATGACACATATTGGATTAAAGTTTGAGGCATTGCCAGAGAGGCTGAATATACTCACTGACAATGGGATCGTAGAAGTTAGTAGGGTATGCCTAGCATGTCCAGTCGTTGTTTGTGGGCATTTATTACCTGCAAAGTTGATCGAGTTTTCTATGGCTAACTTTGATGTTATCTAAGGCATGGACTGGTTGAGATAAAGTCATGCAGCGATGGACTATCATGAGGGTAGAGTGTTGTTTAGAATTCCTGCTTTAGCATAATAGTAAGAGACCAGCATGAGGGAGGAGTCAAAAAAGTAGCAAAGAAAGAAGACCCGATACCCAAGATAGTTGAAGAATTTATGGATATCTTTTCCAACGAGCTTCCTGGATTATTCCTAGTTAGAGAAGTACAGTTCTGCATAGAGTTGATGTTATGAGCAGAACCAGTATCCCAGAAGGTTTACCCAATGTCACCATCAGACCTTGATCAGTTATATCGGTACGTGGAAGAACTGCAGGAAAAGAATTTTATTCGAACCAGTGGATCACTGTGGAGAGTACCAACGGTATTAGTGAAGAAGAATGATGGATCAACGCTATTGTGTATGGATTACAGGCAGTTAAATACAGTGACCGTGATGAACAAGTACCCATTACCCAGGATTGATGATTTGTTTGATCAATTAAGCGGAGCAAGAGTATTCTCCAAGATAGATTTACGATCAGGATATTATCAAGTGCGTGTTCTGGAGCAGGATATACCGAAGACAGCATTTAGGTCACGATATGGGCATTACAAATTCCTAGTTATGCCATTCGGACTGACTAATGCTCCAGCGGTATTCATGGATTTGATGAACCGTATATTCATGCCATACTTAGACCAAATTGTGATAGTATTCATCGATGACATTCTTGTGTATTCTTGTAATGAGGAGGAGCATAAAGAAAATCTCAGGATAGTACTGCAAACTTTGAGGGAGCACCAGTTATATGCAGAGCTTAATAAGTATAAGTTTTGGTTAGATCACGTATCTTTTCTTGGGCATATTATTTCTGGAGCAGGAGTATCAGTTGATCCCAAGAAGGTAGATGCAGTAGAGAACTAGTTAGTTCCAAAGACAGTAGCAAAAATGCATAGTTTACTGGACTTGGCATGATACTACAAAAGATTTATGTCAGACTTTGCTAAGATCTCGGCACCTTTGACTTGGTTGACGTGCAAGGAAGTTAAATTTGTATGGTTAGCGAAATGTTAGATATATAGCCTTTGAAGAGTTGAAGAAGAAGTTAAACTCTGCACTAATCCTTACTCTTTCGGCAGGCTCCGGAGGATTCACAGTGTATTATGATGCATCTGGAAAAGGACTTACATGTGTTTTAATGCAACAAGAGAGAGTGATAACATATGCTTCTTAGCAGCTCAGGGATCACGAGAAAAACTATCCAACTCACGATTTAGAGTTAGCAATAGTAGTGTTCGCCCTTAAATTGTGGAGGAACTACTTATATGGCGATCAATTAGAAATATTCACAGATCATAAGAGTTTAGAGTATGTATTCATGCATAATGACCTGAACATGAGGCAGAGAAGGTGGTTAGAGTTGTTGAAAGACTATGACATGGAACTTTAGTACCATCCAGGCAAGACTAATGTAGTAGCTAATGCACTTAGCAGAAGTGGTGGCAAATTTATGTTGACTACTCAGAATCATATTCTAGAGGACTTACGAGAGATGGGTATCGAGATAGTACTTCCACAGAGTATAGGAGTTCAGGCTAGTCTACAGATTCAGTCAACTTTGGTAGATAGAATCAAGTTAGCTCAGGTAGAGGACCCAAAGATTCAAAAGCTACGAGAAGAATATGAGTCAGGTCTTCGGAAGGAGTTGACAATACATGCGGATGGAACGCTAAGGTTTGGGGATGGTATATGCGTACCAAGCTGAGATATTCGGCAAGAAGTTATGACTGAAGCATACAGTTCCCAGTATTCCATTCATCCGGGAGGAACAAAAATGTACCAAGACATCAAGCAACACTTTTGGTGGAATAAAATAAAGAGAGAAATAGCACACTTTGTATCGCGATGTCTGATATGTCAGCAAGTGAAGGCAGAACAACATAGACCAACAGGATTATTACAGCCGCTTCCTATTCCAGAGTGAAAGTGGAAACACATCACCATGGACTTTGTGACCGATTTACCTAGATCACTGACTGGTCGAGATACAGTTTGGGTGATAGTGGATATGCTCACGAAAGTGGCACATTTTTTCCCTTCAGAGTGGGACAGTCTACAGAGAAGTTGGCGAATTTGTATATGCGACAGGTTATAAGACAACATGGAGTGCTAATAAGCATAGTATCAGACCGAGATACATGTTTCACTTCTCATTTATGGAGATGTTTGCACGAGAGATTGGGCACCAAGTTAAGATTCAGCACATCTTACCACTCCCAGACAGACGGACAATCAGAGAGAACTATCCAGACCTTGGAGGATATATTACGATCATGTACCTTAGACCTTGGTGGATCTTGGGAGAATCACCTTCACTTGGTAAAATTCTCGTATAACAATAGTTATCATGCCAGTATTCAGATGGAACCTTCCGAAGCACTGTACGGCAGGAAGTGTAGATCACCATTGGCTTGTGACGATATTGGTAAGCAGAAGATGTTAGGCCCCGAAATGATCACATAGACAGTAGAAGTTGTCAGAAAGATCAGAGAGCGACTTCAAGTAGCACAAGACCGGCATCATCATTGGGCAGATCAGCATCGTAGATCTTTATAGTTTCGTATCTGCGAACACGTATTTTTGTGAATTTTACCTACCCGTGGAGTCATTAGATTCGGGGTTCGCGGGAAGCATAGTCCGCGATACGTTGGGCCATTCGATATTCTCGATTGGGTAGGAGATGTGGCATATCATCTTGCTCTTCCACCTTTGCTATGTGAGGTGCACGATATATTTCATGTATCTCAGTTACGTAGGTATGTCCTGGATCGGAGTCATATCCTCGACCATTCTGAATTAGTCGTTGGTACCGACTTATCTTACGAGAAGCAACCCGTATTCATTCTGGATCGAAGAGAAGATGCTCAAGAACTAAACTATTTCTCTTGTCCAATTTTCCTGGGGACATCACACTATTGGAGAATCGACATGGGAGCACGAGGAAGATATTCGGTCTCGGTACCCGCACATGTTCGATTCAGAAGGTATATTCTACCTCATGCCTTCGAACCTAGATTTCGTGATCAGGTGATCACCTATGTGTTGTGATGATATTGCTTGTATGTGTAGTTTTACTAGTATGATTATATCGTGCTTGTCCTAACTTATCTAGCTTACTTGGATTTGAATTTTAAGCATAGAATTTTTTTAAGGTGGATAGAGATGCCACTCCTCGTTCCTGATATACGTATTTGGAACATATTTTACTTTAGCATGGTTGCATGTGCATGGAGACTAGACTCATTATTTGGTTTAACCTGATTCATGGTTTATTTTGTGGGTTGGTTCAAGTCATGAGAACCCTTGGTTCAACCATCTTCCCTACCATACGTTATGACCCGTCCGCTCAAGCGGAGAGCCGATTCAAACGGTGCTAGTGCAACGACCCGACCCGCTTTGCTCAACGAGAAGACTTGCTTAAGGCAAAAGATTTCTGACTTGGCCATTTAGGAGTTCAGACTTAGACTTTTAAAGGCACGCTCGGAGTATCGCTCGACCGAGGCGAATCATCGCTAAGGTGGGTGGCTACGATGAACTTGTCTTTGCTTAGCCTGCACACTTAAAAATATGGATGATACATGTTATTCGTTAGGTGAATCACCCCATGCATGCTAATAAAGAATACAACGCACCTAGCTAAGGCAATAATCCCATCTTGTATTGTTTGTGTTAGAACATAAAAATAAAACTTGGCTTATAATTGGACCCTCGCATGCTACCTTAGCTTTATTCAAATAGACTCTGCTAATGCTTCGAGTAGATCATTATATACTCTTCGTAGTGCACTGCTTCACTTGTTTACAATGCTCGCCTTATGGATTATGCCGTCCAATATGCCTCTGAACGGTTTCACTCCTCGTACTACCCCTTAGACCCGTTCTAACATAAAGGCTTATGTTCTAAGGTAAAATATATAGTATGTTTCCTATTCTTATGTTTCCAACAAATGCAATGCTTGCCTGCTTACATTCTAACTTGTACTCATTTGCCTCGTTTTAATGTTTGTCATATAATTTTATACCATGATCCAGTAACACTATCTATATCGTGCATGCATCTAGTTAGCCAGAAGACTATCAAATAGTCTTTCTGTGCAATATGAACCTGCAAGTATTCGGGACCGTTAGGTCACCAAGGCAGTTTTCGAACTAGGAGAATGCATCAAGTCAAGTGAAACTCTGAACGAAAATTATGTCAAATAAAGAAAGAATCACAGCTCGTGGAGCAATACTCGTTCAGAACAAGAATCAAGAATTATCATGTCAGGTTGTGAATCTGGAAGACCCAAGACTTGCATGTCGCGAACAAATTATTGAACAAGGAAGATTTTTGAATCTCGTTCCACGGATGGTCTCCAGGGAACCGGGGCCGATCCGATCCGGTTGAAACTCACGCAACATCCTTTTCATGTGTGAGCAGGATGGCGTATCCGCTCACGCTGCATCATTCTCGCTCAAAGGCTAATAGTCTCATGTGCTGGGCGGAATGGCTTGTAGCGCCTCACGTGCTTTCATTGCATACCATCCTCGTCAATGACTATAACTCGTCATTTATGGCTATGCCAGTGACTAATGTTTATATAGATAAGTCATCCTCGCTTAGAAGCAATTCGCGTGTGAGTCATTGCATCGCATCGAATTATCTGAAACACCTGAACGTATATGAGTATTAGATATTTGAATACTTGAACAATCTTCTACAACACTTCTGGATAATCCGTGTAACTCGTGCACTTGAAATAGAACCTCGCTCGTGACACTTGTGTTTGCCTATACAAATTATTCTTGGATTTTATATATATATATATATATATATATATATATATATATATACTCATGCTTGGTTTAACTTGGTTTACCTTGGGACAGGGAATGACGGATGGTAAGTTGGTAAGTATCACCGTGTTACTCATATATCGTAAGGCACACCGCAACATGAGTTAGGCTTTTCATTATGCCATAAAACTGATCCTAAGGCAAGACTAGAAATACAACTTAATAGATGGTGCACGGAACCTATATAACGTATTTAGATTTGTCGAGCGGACGAGAAGCCTCTCCACCAGTGCATTCATGTACTGATAACTCACCAGGTTGCTTTTAGGGTGCGGGAGAACCTCGTTCAGGGCAAAAAACCCTTCGTGCTTGCTAAGGCGTAGAGTTCGCTCTAGAGCCTTCGAGCGTTGCGCCCAGAGCTGAAGTACATATAAAAAACATAATATTGGAACATCGCTTATGTATCATTCTATAATAGTAGCCACTTGGCAAGATTTTATTTTTTTCGATAAAAAGGACTTGAGCGACTTGTAATCTCGGCCTAGCGCCGCTTGTAATACTGATTTAATATCAATAAAGTTCTCTTTTACATATATACTTATATTCAATTCAATGCTTCCGCTATGAAGACTCTGTGAACTTGTTATCAATCGCATGTTTATTTCTTATTTTGTTGCATACGGACTATCTGTGCGACTCTGTGGCTTAGTCATTTTACCGCATGTTCAGATCATGGCCTTGTACGGAAGAATTTTGTGCTTGTACGGTATCATGTCCAGATGGGAACGATCGTCATGGGGGAGGGTTGGCACGGTGATTCGTGCCTAGCGGGGATGGCCAATTTTGCGAGAGATCGGGACGTGACATATTGGTATCAGAGCATGCTTTTACGTCTTTGGGCTTCGTATTAATTCTCTCAGTTTCGAAAGCTCGTTCGTGGGTTATGTACGAAATGCTATCTCTCGTTGACCAATTGCGATGTTCCATATAATGAGTCTAAATACTTTCTAAAATTGTATGTAATTGATATGGTTGCTTGAACTGAATAGTTATGCGAAGACCCTTATTCCGACCTGTTTTGAACTTTGTGGGAATAGACTCGTGCTAGAATTTTTTAAGTTATGTGCGAACCCGAATACCTATACATGATTACCAAGCTAGTTAGTGTGTGAGATAGAATATCGTTCGGACGGTTAACTATGCACATAGCCTTTTGGCTAAGTTGCGTTGAGTATCAACCGCCAAGACCCTTTTAGTGCAAGCTACTTTGCAAGCGAGATTAAAATATCATTCAGATAAGGATAAGTCAGACTTAGATTGGCAACCGATAGAACATTATTAGATTATCGCTAAGGCAAATATAGAGGATCGTGCTTGGATTTTGAGGAAATAGCTCGGACGAAATTTCGTATCGGCAGAGATACAAATCAAATATGGTTTACTTAGATGACTATCAACATGAATATTTATACGAGACTAAGAATTTTTAAGGCTACACTTAGGTATCGCACATGAGTTCTAAGGAACGAATTGGATATGCGAGTGAGCGATGCGAACACGATTGAAGATTTAATTGGATGACTTGATGTCACGCCCCAGTCCCAAAAATACGTAGGACTAGGACACGTAAGCATGTCAGCCGTATGGATATGGCAACTCCAATATATGGAAACTAAAATCCACACGTACGCTGTAATATGAATATCAAATCCACAAGTGGTTTAAATCTATCACAAGTCACAGGGTATAATCTAAATCTCATCCACAGAAAATTAATATAAATAAATAACCACATCTATATAACTAGATCTCAATAAGGAGTATCTAAAGATGATAGTTGGATGGAAACAAATCTACTACCAACTCGAATGGAAAAGTACAACACAATATAAGAATATCAACTAAAGACCACGGGGCTCGAAGAGAAGACATCCGCGAAACATATATAACCATTCGAATCTGCGCTCCTGCGAATACTCAAGAACAGATATACCTGGAAAGGGATCAGGTCCTCAGAGGAACGTAACAAGATACATAGAAGCAAGTCAATTTGAATACAGTAAACATGCATAATGTTTAAAAATATATAAGTTCTCTATACAAGACAATCTATATGAATGCAAATGAGGACAACTTTTCGACGTATGGGCAAGGGTAGGCTACTCGATCTACCTCATAACTCACACACTCGTCAGGGGACATCAAAAATTGTTATACCTCGGGGGTAGCGACCAGCGCGACTCTACAGAAATTGACATACCTCGGGGGTAGCGACCAGCGCGACGCACGCCCGTAGTGTGAGCTATATACTATGGTTTACCAGAGTGGTTAAAGCTCATACGCCTAATGATTGTCCTCTCATGATACTAGGTGTCAAGTGTGTGTCAACATATCTAATATATAGTAATGACTGAAAGAAACTACACATGTAATAAATATACAGAAATACAATAAATATACAAAAATATAATAAACATGCAAAGTACTGTAAACAATTTGGCAAGGTATCTTGCCTGGTCTGAAAAAGAATGAAGTCCCAACTCAAGGCGTCGTCCGATCTACCCGTCACATAAATTAAACAAGTTAGGTTACAAAAGTGGGTGAATAGGTTCCTCAATTTTAATCTATTTTAATTCTGAATAAAATAACTTAAAATAGTATTTTAATCTTATTATAATCTAATTTTATTTTAAACCCTAATTTTGGTCCAACGAATGTCAACTTTATGGATTTGTGATCCATGGTACGCAAATCGAGGCAATCCGTTGACCAAAAAGTCAACCGACTCAAATACTTGATTTGTGTGTAGAATTATATAGATTTTAGTGTTATATGAACACCGGAATCGACAGTTTCATAAAATCACAAGTCGGTAAAGAGTTATGTCCACAAGGGCGCACAGATGATAATTTTCGGTAGTTTCCTATTTACGTATACGTTGCACGAATTTTACAGTAAATTAAACTTACATGTTAAATTCTGAAAATATTACTTTATTTAAGTTCATCATGTCAAATTTTTGAAACTTTAAACGGTTCGAAATTTTGAATTCGGGATCTCTCGAAATCTCGAAAATACGGAAACGCGTCTGATTTCGAATAACTGACACTTTCAGAATATTCTAGAAAAATAGGTTCTAAAATTATTAAAATAATTTATATATTCAGAAAACTAACCTTGATATGGTTCTAACAAAAAACTGGAGCGCGTTTGGAGTCCGGAGCTAGGAGATATAGTCTATTTAAGTCGTCATAACTACTAGAAAATGAGCCTGAATTTATGACAAATTTTGACTGTTTTTGGACGAAAATGAGGGAAATTTGGAGAAACAAAATATGAAGGATGAGGTATTTATAATGGTGGACACTACTTAATTAAATACGGCTAGGATTGATTAATTTGGATAGGATTATGATGAGTTTAAATAAGGATAGGATATGCATGAAGTTGCTTTCCTACTAGGCTTAGGATTTGAATTAATTTAAAATAGAGTTTGAATTTATCTCAATAATTTATAATCTTAAATATAATTAAAGATAATACAAATAATTTATATATAATCTTATTAATATCTATTAACACTAAATTAGCATCTATCTAATATTAAGACTATATATATAGAAATAAATCCTAAATAATTTTAAAAATCTAAATATTTTTTTTAAAATTCTAAATAAATTACAGAAAAATATAATTAAATATTTTAACCTAAAATAAATATTTTGTAGGAACAATATGCAAGTATGGTCTTACAGTAAATCATGGAAGTCCTAAAAATTTACGTTCCCTATCTTTTAATTACCTAAAAATTCTAGAAATTCTTAAAAAATCTAAAATAGCCTAAAAATAATTCTAAATAAATATTTACATAAGTAAATATACTAAGAAAATTATTTTCTAATTAACTAATATAATTTTCTAAAGTAATTCAATATTTAAAATAATCTATAATAAATAAAATAATATAAAATACACAGAAAATACCTATTTTGGATGAGGAGGTTTACACTCGATTCCTGAGTGGTGTATGGATTATTTTAAAAATATTCAAGCAGATTTAGAGATCTCGTGCGATAGTTGGTTTGAACGATTTGAGAATATGTTGAACAAGTGATAAGGCATATAACAAATAGGGATTCAAGGTAATGAAATCAATATCTTGGTCGAGGAAACTTGGTGGATCGTGCGTGCGATTTTAAATTTAATCAAAATGGATTGAACTTGAGTAGGATATCGCTCGATAGAAGTTAGTATTAGAATGTATATTTTGGTTTTGAATTAATAGACTTGGCATTGTATCGATAATAGAAAGATAGCACAGATTGATACAAGTAAAGGAATATTGTGGTTCGATGAAAGAGGTAAGCGATAACGGATTTGATCTGGAGTTTGGAAGAATGATCTTGAATCTAGTTTAAAAGATAACCCTCGAAAATCAGGCTCGGTCGAGGACGATTATCCCGCGAGAGCGCTAGCGTGGTGATTTCACGTCTAGCGGGGATGATCGAACTTGCGGAAACATGTTCAGTAATTATTCAAACGAACTCGATGAATAGAACGTAACAAAGGTGGATAGACTTTGGCTTGAGTATTTGAACTTAGTTGTTTGAGGAATGCTAGAAGTAAGACTACGGATTGATCGAACGGTAATACTGAAGTTGGACGAATTGGCTAGACGAATTATGATCACGGCATGAACGAACATGACTTGAAAGATTATATATATCTTGGATGGAGTAAAGTGTAATGATAAGGTATCTCGATCGTTTCGATGATAACCATAATGTTTGACGTTCTTATCTTGTGCGAGCGTAACTCCATGCTCATACATGCGCCACGCCCGGACTAGGACAATTATCCAGCATGAGCGTTGGCGTGGTGATCTCACGTCCAACGAGGATGATCAAACTTGCGGAAAACTGGAGCGTGATAATTGAAGTATCGTCTTGACTTGTGGTTTGACACGATAAGACGAGTTTGAGATTGCAAGTGAATCAAAAGTTTTTCAAGGATGGGTTAGTCTAGATCATGGAGTAAGACACGCTTGATGGTTTCGTGAACGGATACGTGAACCATGTTGGATGACTTAGAGTTTATGATTGAGATCAGAGATTAGAAATTTAATTATGGCTTGGTGGTCTAGACTTAGAATGAATATATGGGTTTTATCAAACATGTTTGAGGAGATAGACTATACAAATTGGTAGGCTTGACCAGCGACAGGTATATATCTTGGATTTGACTGAACGGACTCGACCCTGTATAATGAATGTGTTAATGTGAGTAGGATGATTTGTGCTCGATGTTTAGAAGTCTGAGTGAAACGAGCTTGGTTTGAATATTCCGTACAAATGAACAATGGTCTGACCTTAGGAATTGGAGCGAGCATCGTGCGACAAATTTGTACGATGAATCGTGTGCTTGAACTTGTACCTATAACCTTGTGAGCTGATCTAGTAACTAGGCAGATGATCCTATGCCGAGCGAAAGAACTTGTGTGACTAACTCTAGCGTATTGCTTGAGCAATCCATAGAACTGGTACATCAAGACTTAGAGTTAGACTTGGAACGGTAAGTGTGTATTATGTTTGACACAAACATAATGGACGATAGGACATGGATGCCTGTCGATAGATCAGATAGATCGTGCTTGACGGTAGTGCAGTGCTTGGTTTGAGTGGGATTTGGAAATGACCTAGATTTTGATTGACCCTGATGGAGGTATCATCGTGATTGTAAGACGAGAACCCTTGAGACTTTTTCGAGTAACTCGTCTGACTCTGTTATCCCTAAGCTTGGTTGAAATACATATGTTTCGGGGACGTCCAAAATATGTGTACGATCAAAACTCAGTGATGCGCTGAAATTGAATATTATTATAAGTGAATGTGTTAGATATGCTTGGACGAGTATAAAGATTTGGATAAGTTTGCCTCAGCCTTAGATTGTCATTCAAGATGGATCATAATGTACCCCGCGTTAAGCGATGTATATTCTGCGCTAAGGCGTATTAGAGACCGAGTCAGAGCTTGGATTGAATGATAGAGTTATTCAATGAGACAGACCCAGCACATACGCGATATGGATTGCTATGCTTGAGATAGATTCGATAGTTACGATAGAACAGTTTGCGCTCAGAAAATCTCGAGGACGAGACTTGTTCTGAGTGGTGTGTAATGTAACGACCCACTCCGCTAAAGCGGAGAGCCGATTCAAACGGCACTAGTACAACGCCCCGACCCGCTTTTCTCAGCGAGAAGACTTGCTTGAGGCAAAGAATTTCAGACTTGGCCCTTCAGGAGTTCAGAATTAGACTTTCAAAGGCACGCTCGGAGTATCGCTCAACCGAGGTGAATCATCGCTAAGGTGGGTGGCTACGAAAAACTTGTCTTTGCTTAGCCTGTAACTTAAAAATATGGATGATACATGCCAGTCACTAAGTGAATCACCCCTTGTATACTAATAAAGAATACAACGCACCTAGATAGGAGAATAATCCCATATTGTATTGCTTGTGTTAGAGCAGGGAAATAAAACTTGCATATAATTGGACCCTCGCATGCTACCTTAGCTTAGTACAAATAGACTCCGTTAATGCTTCGAGTAGATCATTATATACTCTTCGTAGTGTATTGCTTCACTTATTTACACTGCTCGCATTATGGATTATGTCTCCCGATATGCCTCTGAACAGTTTCACTCCTCACACTACCCCTTAGACCCATGTTAACATAAAGGCTTATGTTCTAAGGTAGACTATATAGTATGTTTCCTATGCTTATGTTTCCAACAAATACAATGCTTGCCGGCTTACATTCTAACTTGTACTCTTTTGCCTCATTTTATTGCTTGCCACATAATTTTATGTCGCGATCCAGTAACACTATCTATATCGTACATGCATCTGTTTAGCAAGAAGACTATTAAATAGTCTTTCTGTGCAATATGAACCTGCAAGTATTCAGGACCGTTAGGTCGCCAAGGCAGTTCTCGAACTAGGGGAATGCATCAAGTCAAGTTGAACTCTGAACGAGAATCATGTCAAGTAAAGCAAGAATCACAACTCGTGGAACAATACTCGTTCAGAACAAGAATCAAGAATTATCATGTCATGTTGTGAATCTGGAAGATCCAAGACTTGTATGTCGTCGACAACTTGTTGAACGAGGGAAATTTTTAAATATCGTTCCACGGACGGTCTCCGGGGCATCGAGATCGATCTAATCCGGATGGAACTCAGGCATCAGCCTTTTCATGTGCGAGCAGGATGGCGTCTTCGGTCATGCCGCGTCATTCTTCCTCAAAGGTTGATAGTCTCATGTGCTGGGCGGGATACTTGTAAAACCTCACGTGCTTTCGTTGTATACCATCCTCGTCAATGACTATAACTCGTCCTTTATGGATATGCCAACGACTCATGTTCATATAGATAAGTCATCCTCGTTTAGCAGTAATCCGCGTGCGAGTCATTGCATCACACCTTATTATCTAAAATACCTGAACGGATATGAATAGTAGATATTTGAACACTTGAACAATCTACTGCAACACTTCTGGATAATCCGTGTAACTCGTGCACTTGAAACAGAACCTCGCTCGTGACACTTGTGTTTGCCTATACAAATTATTCATAGATTTAATCATATATATATATATATATATATATATATATATATATATATATATATATACTCGTGCTTGGTTTAAATTGGTTTACCTTGGGACATGGAAGGACGAATAGTAAATTGGTAAGTATCGCCGTGTTACTCATATATCGCACGGTGCACCGCCACACGAGTTAGACTTTTCACTATGCCATAAAATTGATCCTAAGGCAAGACTAGAAAAATAACTTAATAGATGGTACACGGAACCTATATAACGTGTTTGGATTTGTTGAGCAGGCGAGAAGCCTCCCCACCAGTGCATTCATGTACTGATAACCCACCAGGTTGCTTACAGGGTACGGAAGAACCTCGTTCGGTACGGAAACCCCTTCATGCGTGCTAAGGCGTAGAGTTTGCTCTAGAGCCTTGGAGCGATGAGTCCAGAGCTGAAGCATATATACAAGACATAATATTGGAATATCACCTATGTATCATCCCACAATAGTTGCCACTTGGAACACTTTTATTATTTCGAGAGAGAGGACGTAAGTGACTTGTAATCTCAGCCTAGCGCCGCTTGTAATACTGATTCAATATCAATAAAGTGCTTGTTTTACATCTATACTTATGTTCATTTTAATGCTTCTGCTATGACGACTCTGTGAACTGGTTACCAATCGTCTGTTCGTTTCTTATTCCACTACATTCTGACTATCTGTGCAACTCTGTGGCTTAGTCATTTAACGCATGTTCGGATTATGGCCTTGCACATGCGCAGCTTGTGCTAGTGCGGCATCACTACCAGATAGGAATAATCGTTCTGAGGGAGTGCTGGCGCGGTAATTCGTGCCTAGCAGGGACGACCGATTCTGCAGGAGAATGGGGCATGACACCATATATAATCCAACCTCTCATTCTCTCTCTTCACTTCTTTATTCTTCCTCTATCTTTAGTTTTTTCTCCTATTTTCCATAGGCAAGTACATATTTCATAAAAAATAGAGAAATCCTCTATATTGTTGGTTTATTATGTTTGATGTGTTTCTAAGAACTTTTAGTACTTGGAGTTTTCTGTTTTGATGGATGGATTTGAGTAGATCTACATTTTTAAGTTAGGATTTTCATGGTTTTCATGTATTTTTTGTAGTTTTGATCTACTAAAACATGGTATTTTAGAAAACTAGTTTTGTGGTTGATGGAGTACTTTATTTCGAGCATTTTGGCTTTTGTTTTACTTGATTCGGAGTTAAAATAAAGTTTTTATGAAGAAAATAATTTTCAGTTTTTGGAGCTTCCGCCATGGCTGAACCTGCTGTTTGGAGAAGACGAAGTCTTCATGCGGCCAGCGAGTTATGCGGCTTTGAGAGTGTTATGCGGCCTGATATGATTATGCGGCCTAAACTCTTTGTCGCATACTGACAGCATGCGTCCATCTTATTGGAAGCATGACTGCTTATTTACACAAGTGTTCTTGAACTCCTTGTGTTTTCACTCGTTGAACGAATGAGAAATTCGTTAAGTCCAAAGAGCATATGTGGCCGAGTGACTTATGCGGCAAGCAGAGCATACGACCATATTTATTGGACACATGACTCTGAACCGTTGGCACTTATTTCTATGACCTTGTTATTTCTGTCTGACACACTTTATTGTATTATCACATTTGTCACGACCCGCACCCGGAAGTTCGGGCACGAGTGCGTGGGTACGTCCAGCCTACGCCACAGAGTAGGCGGTAGTACGCTGTCTAGGTCAAATCCAGATTTACTAACTAGCTCATTCACAACAATATAGGCAAGATAATAATGAGAAATGAAACTTAAGATTGCAACTGAAAATAAATGTGACAAAAGATTCAAATGTTTAAGTACAGAAATTCAATATTGAAATCGGGGACAAACCCGATAAATAAGATAAGAAAATAGAAATGAAAGATAGCTACTACTAGCTACTCAGCAGCAGGGGTCTCCTGGGTGGGTTCTGGCTCCTCATAGGTATCATCAGTCCCCTCATAGGGACCATAATAAGTAGGAGCAAGGTCCTCATCATCGCCTAAATCAACAGATCCAGTCAGGAAAGGAGCAAAGTACACAGTGCACAACAATGTTAAACTAAATATTTTATGACAATTAAATATTGGATATTATGTTGAGAAAACAGCATTAACAGAACATTATTATCTCAGAGTTAACTGTAAGCAGGAATATGAGAAACAGAAATAAATGAAACAGGAAATGAAACTACAATAGCCAGCAAGAATATAACATGACCAGAACTATCTGTGTGAACTTGTGTTTGTTTTTAGAATACTTAGTTGGCATGTAGGGGTTTATAAGGCTAATCTGGCCGTCATAAACGGCTATTAGACAATACAATCGAGATCCGGCTGATGGACAGTCGTGTACCAACAGCTATTAGACAATCCAGGGGAAAGGGTAAACTACATGCCTCCTTAGTATTCTCCCACCCGACATGAAAAACAAGACAGGAACTACCAATATTCAAGACATGAAATTCAACATTTCTAACACTAGGTGTAAACATCAAGGGTATATGTATGACAGGGAATTAATTATCACAATATATAAAGATTAACTTGAAGTGCAGGTACTTGCCTGTTGTTTGGATCTGGTTAATTTAGTTCTTGGGAAAAAAGTCCAGAGATGAGTCCAAAAGCTGAAATAGACATTACCATCATGCTCAGAAGATGTCAAAAAGCTAGAAACGCCTGTCCTTGGGTCCAACTTGGAGACAAGGGCAAAAACGGCAGTTTCGGGTCAAAACGGGGTCCGCCGGTGGGCCCGCTTTGCACCGAAAAACGTATCCAGGTCAAAAGTCTCCAATTTCACCAAACTTAGTGTTAACAGGTCAGGAATGCTGATACGAACCCAACGGAACTTCCAGATTTGGATTTCGATGAGCCGAACACAAAATCGCCCGTCGAGCGGGGCCTGTGGGGCCCACGACACGCAATTTCGTCAACGTTCTCAGAATCGAACCAAACTTGACCCACAGGACCAGCGTATCGCTACGAGTCCGATGGTGCAAGTTTCGTCTCGATCTGACGAGTGTGCACGAAGTTAGGGTGAATTGCAGAAAAGCCGGATACGGGGCGATGTCCGCGGATACGCGTTGATTCCGGTGTGCACGCACACCCGAATCAGCTTCTGCGAAATCTCACACGTCCGTATCGACGGTGCGTACGTATCTGTGAAAACCGCACGCGACCAAGTCGTCCCGTTTGGCGGAACGTACTCGGTTCCGGGGTGAAACAGGGTCTAGTTTTTCCTGTTTTTGGATCGCGGTGTGCGATCACCACAGGCCGCGATGTCCCGAACAGTTTATCCGGACACCGAGAGGATCATACAGGCTTCACAACGCAATTTACGGAATTGAAAAAGGAGCTACGAGGCGAAAGTTACGCGCACCTGAAGGGAACCCGAAACAGGGTCGAACCGTGTCCGACTCGTGTCGGACACGCGAAGGGAATTAGGGCTAGGGTTAGGGTTCAGGGGGGGAATTCGACCGTGGATGGCGGAGGGCGGCCGGAGAGACGTCGGCGAGGGTGGGGGACGGTTCGTCGAGGGGCGGCGCGTCGTCCACGGGGGCGGCGGTGGCTCAGGGCGGCCGGCAACAGCGGCTGCGGCTGCTGTTCGTGCTGCTGCTGCTGGAGTCGGGCGGGTGGCGCCGGAGGAGGAGCGGAGGTGGGGGGAGGGGGTGCTGGTGGAGCTAGGCGAGGCGGGGCTGGGCACGGCGGGGGTCGACGGCGGCGGTGAGCGGCGGAGCGGCGGTGGCGTTCTGGGGAGGGATGGCCGGAGTCGAGGGTTTTGGGGGCTTTATATAGGGCGGAGGAGAGGGGCTGGTGGCCGAGGAAGGCAGAGGACGTGGCGGGCGAGCGGGGGCGGCCGGTGCGGGGAGGGCGCGGCGGAGGCGGCGCGCGACGCGGAGGCGTGGGGCTGGGTCGTGCGGTTGGCGGGTTGGGGGTTGCGGGCGGGTCGGGTTGGCTGACCCGACCCGACCCGATAGGGCGGGGGACTGGGCTGGGCTGGGCTTCGGCCCACTGGGCCGGGCCGGCCCAGAAACAAAAAAAATAAATAAGTAAAATAATAAATAATAATAATAATAATAATAATAGTAAATTAAATAATTATTTAAAATTAGTTTTTAGGCATTTAAAAATAGGTCTGAGGCCCAGAAAAATCCAGAAAAATTACCCTAAGTCCAATTTTTCATTTTACACCCAAAAATATTATTTTCATGATATTTTAATATTATTTATTGCCAATTAAAAATCATTTATTAATTGAAAAGCTTGATTTTAATTACAGAAAATTCCCAGAAAATTCCAGAAAATTGGGAAAAATCCAAGATTTAATAATTTGAAAATTTAGGGGATTTACAACCTACCCAACTTACAAAAATTTTGTCTTCGAAATTTAAATTATGGCAGGGTTCTCTCTGTCCAAACTCACTTGATTGTAGTCTAACGGATTTCTCTCAGGTGGACATTGCGGTCGCTACCCAACTTAGAATTTTACCCATATCCTCTAAGGCTGGACAACTAGTAAGGCTAGGTCCCAAACTTAATAAATCATGGTGTTGAATCTTAAGTCTGCAACACAAAACACAGCACATAGGGTCTTGTCTTAGTCATAAAGGGTTATCATCAATTCATCCGGTCTGAGGGTATGTCTAGCACTACAAATCAACTTATACCAACCACAGGTTTTTGTCTTTCCGAAATAAGGAAAGACGAGGATCAATAATAAAGAGTTTAAGGGCGAGGTGGTAGAACAGAGGTATAGGGATCAAGGCGTTTTTCAGGAATTCTAATGGGAATTGTCAGGCGGTTAAGGATCGAGGTGTTATTCTGGTAATGCTGAAACGATATGCTCGAACGTATTTAGGGGGCAAGTAGACTAGTCGACTATACCTCAATCCACATAAGTAGTCATGCAAAGTGCGAATCAAAATGCACTAAGGTTGATCAGACCGTAGTACACTGATTCTGAGTAGACACTTGTATTAGTGGGGTTGATCAGGCCTCAATAATACATGTGTCATGAACAAGCCCGATAAAGGGTAAGCTTGCAAAACTAGGTTATAAAATAGCAGCATAAGTCAAGTTCAGCAAAATTAAGTGCGCTAGATGATGATGAAAAGGAGGTGCAAATTATTGAAGTTCACAAAATGACACAAAATAAGCACAATAGCAAAATCCTCTAAAACAGTTATCAAATTAAAAGCATACCAGGTATTTAGCAAGTTCAAAATTTACTAGGTTGGGGCTGAGGTCGCGAACCAATAGGCACGAAAACAATACTAGAAAAGATATCTACGAATCACTTACGCGCATTAGCTGCTTCCAGAGTTTGCGCGTTCTCCACGGTCATAACGTAAGCCTGTCCGCGTCCTTGAGCAGCGGGACAGTCCCTCACTTGATGTGCTGCTGAGCCACAAAGTAGACAAACACCTAGCCTCTTTCTGCAAACTTGCCGAGTATGGTCTGGTCTATGACAATAGTTACAAGCAGCAGCTTGTTGGTTCTGTCCCTGGGCCTGGTGTTGGGGTCCTGGAGCTCGAGGGAGAGGACGCTGAGCTTGTTGCGGGGCCCTCTGCTGTTGTTGTTGAAAAGGGCGTTTGTTGGGTCCCGTATTTCCGGTATCTCTTTCTCACTTTAGCTTATGCCCTATGTCTCTCTCAACGCCTTGTGCCACGCTCAAGATTTTCTCGTAGGTGCGAGCTCGGCTGGTGGTGACAGCAAGGCGAATATCCGAAGATAGCCCCTTCTTGAATCTACGGGCTCTGTCCTCCGGGGTACGAACCATGTACTCCGCAAAGTGGCTTAACCTGCTAAATTCAGCAGTATACTCATCTACAGATAGGTTACCTTGTTCCAGTCTCTCGAATTGACTTTCGAGAGCTTCCCGAGCCACTTCGGGGTAGAATTTCTCCTTGAACAGTCTCTTGAAGTCCTCCCAGGTGAGGTCAGGAGCAGATAGTTGAGGTTCGTCTCTAAACCAGGTCCGAGCTATATCGAACAGTTGCAGGCTTGCAAACTCCACTTTAAGATCATCAGGAACACGAGCAGTCTTCAGGAGTCTCTCGACGTTCTTTATCCACTCATCGGCATAGAGAATGCCCTCAGTTCCGTAAAATTCCAGGGGTCTTAGATTCTTGAAGTCTTTGGCACTCCCTGGCCTCTTGAGTGGCGACTCCTGGGACTTAAGAGCTTCTGAGAGGCTGGTCCGCAGAAGTGCCGTCTGTTCTTTCTGGGATTCCACCAATCCCTGGAACACTCCTAGCAGTTGTGCCCCATCTAGGGTAACTGCCGGGACAGATGGAGGCGGCGGGAGTGCAAGAGTCTCGGGCACATTCTGCTCAGCTGGTTCTGATGTGCCTCCTACTGTGTTCCTGGTCTGGACCATTCTGAAAGATTAAGGGATAGGAAGATCAGAATAGAATACTTGGAAATCAAAGGTGATAGGAAAAAAATTGAGCAGCAATGATATCAAGAATTGAAATAAGGACGCTATACTGTGAATGAGCTTTTCCTAGAATCCTCAATCTTATTGCAGGCCTGTTCGGTCCCTAAGTTGAAACCGAACAATTTAGTCGTTTGACCTGCATGGGCCACCATAAAAATGTGTCACGACCCGCACCCGGAAGTTCGGGCACGAGTGCGTGGGTACGTCCAGCCTACGCCGCAGAGTCGGCGGTAGTACGCTGTCTAGGTCAAATCCAGATTTACTAACTAGCTCATTCACAACAATATAGGCAAGATAATAATGAGAAATGAAACTTAAGATTGCAACTGAAAATAAATGTGACAACAGATTCAAATGTTTAAGTACAGAAATTCAATATTGAAATCGGGGACAAACCCGATAAATAAGATAAGAAAATAGAAATGAAAGATAGCTACTACTAGCTACTTAGCAGCAAGGGTCTCCTGGGTGGGTTCTGGCTCCTCATAGGTATCATCAGTCCCCTCATAGGGACCATAATAAGTAGGAGCAAGGCCTCATCATCGCCTAAATCAACAGATCCAGTCAGAAAAGGAGCAAAGTACACAGTGCACAACAATGTTAAACTAAATATTTTATGATAATTAAATATTGGATATCATGTTGAGAAAACAGCATTAACAGAACATTATTATCTCAGAGTTAACTGTAAGCAGGAATATGAGAAACAGAAATAAATGAAACAGGAAATGAAACTACAATAGCCAGCAAGAATATAACATGACCAGAACTATCTGTGTGAACTTGTGTTTGTTTTTAGAATACTTAGTTGGCATGTAGGGGTTTATAAGGCTAATCCGGCCGTCATAAACGGCTATTAGACAATACAATCGAGATCCGGCTGATGGACAGTCGTGTACCAACAGCTATTAGACAATCCAGGGGAAAGGGTAAACTACATGCCTCCTTAGTATTCTCCCACCCGACATGAAAAACAAGACAGGAACTACCAATATTCAAGACATGAAATTCAACATTTCTAACACTAGTTGTAAACATCAAGGGTACATGTATGGCAGGGAATTAATTATCATAATATATAAAGATTAACTTGAAGTGCAGGTACTTGCCTGTTGTTTGGATCTGGTTAATTTAGTTCTTGGGGAAAAAGTCCAGAGATGAGTCCAAAAGCTGAAATAGATATTACCATCATGCTCAGAAGATGTCAAATAGCTAGAAACGCCTGTCCTTGGGTCCAATTTGGAGACAAGGACAAAAACGACAGTTTCGGGTCAAAATGGGGTCCGCCGGTGGGCCCGCTTTGCACCGAAAAACGTGTCCGGGTCAAAAGTCTCCAATTTTACCAAACTTAGTGTCAACAGGTCAGGAATGCTGATACGAACCCAACGGAACTTCCAGATTTGGATTCCGATGAGCCGAACACAAAATCGCCCGTCGAGCGGGGCCTGTGGGGCCCACGACACGCGATTTCGTCAACGTTCTCAGAATCGAACCAAACTTGACCCACAGGACCAGCGTATCGCTATGAGTCCGATGGCGCAAGTTTCGTCTCGATCTGACGAGTGTGCACGAAGTTAGGGTGAATTGCAGAAAAGTCGGATACGGGCGATGTTCGCGGATACGCGTTGATTCCGGTGTGCACGCACACCCGAATCAGCTTCCGCGAAATCTCACACGTCCGTATCGACGGTGCGTACGTATCTGCGAAGACCGCACGCGACCAAGTCGTCCCGTTTGGCGGAACGTACTCGGTTCCGGGGTGAAACATGGTCTGGTTTTTCCTGTTTTTGGATCGCGGTGTGCGATCACCACAGGCCGCGATGTCCCGAACAGTTTGTCCGGACACCGAGAGGGTCATACAGGCTTCACAACGCAATTTACGAAATTGAAAAAGGAGCTACGAGGCGAAAGTTACGCGCACCTGAAGGGGACCCGAAACAGGGTCGAACCGTGTCCGACTCGTGTCGGACACGCGAAGGGAATTAGGGCTAGGGTTAGGGTTCAGGGGGGGAATTCGGCCGTGGACGGCGGAGGACGGCCGGAGAGACGTCGGCGAGGGCGGGGGACGGTTCGCCGAGGGGTGGCGCGTCGTCCACGGGGGCGGCGGTGGCTCAGGGCGGCCGGCAGCGACGGCTGCGGCTGCTGTTCGTGCTGCTGCTGCTGGAGTCGGGCGGGTGGCGCCGGAGGAGGAGCGGAGGTGAGGGGAGGGGGTGCTGGCGGAGCTAGGCGAGGCGGGGCTGGGCACGGCGGGGGTCGACGGCGGCGGTGAGCGGCGGAGCGGCGGTGGCGTTCTGGGGAGGGATGGCCGGAGTCGAGGGTTTTGGGGGCTTTATATAGGGCGGAGGAGAGGGGCTGGTGGCCGAGGAAGGCGGAGGACGTGGCGGGCGAGCGGGGGCGGCCGGTGCGGGGAGGGCGCGGCGGAGGCGGCGCGCGACGCGGAGGCGTGGGGCTGGGTCGTGCGGTTGGCGGGTTGGGGGTTGCGGGCGGGTCGGGTTGGCTGACCCGACCCGACCCGATAGGGCGGGGGACTGGGCTGGGCTGGGCTTCGGCCCACTGGGCCGGGCCGGCCCAGAAACAAAAAAATAAATAAGTAAAATAATAAATAATAATAATAATAATAATAGTAAATTAAATAATTATTTAAAATTAGTTTTTAGACATTTAAAAATAGGTCTGAGGCCCAGAAAAATCCAGAAAAATTACCCTAAGTCCAATTTTTCATTTTACACCCAAAAATATTATTTTCATGATATTTTAATATTATTTATTGCCAATTAAAAATCATTTATTAATTGAAAAGCTTGATTTTAATTACAGAAAATTCCCAGAAAATTCCAAAAAATTGGGAAAAATCCAAGATTTAATAATTTGAAAATTTAGGGGGTTTACAACATTAGTCACATCAATGACTTTATTGTCACATCACTGACACTTTATTTATTGGCCGTCACTTCAATATTTGTCCCAAGGAGTAGACTTTAATCCTGAGCATGTGACCCTGACTTCACATGCGGACCTGACCCCATATGCGGCCAGGACTTCTCCTGCGGCCTAGAGACATATGCGGCCCAGACTTCATATGCAGCCTAGAGACCCATGTGTTGATTGTTTGATTGAATTTTTTCTTATTCTTTTATGATTTATAATTGGGTTATTGCTTGTATTATGATTCTAAGGAAGAATTAATTTAGTAACCAGATCTCGTGCCAGACATGACCATGAGCTAAGATTGGCTATGAACATGGCATGAGTTGAACTAAGATTTCAGTATGAACCAAACTAAGTGGATAGTGACTAACCGGCTATGTGCATGACATAAACTTCGTGTTACAATATGATCTTGATTCATGTGAACCAATTTATAATTGGTAATTTGACTCGAATACTGTATCCATGCTGATATAAATTATTGTCTGAAAGTGTATATGATTGGATGTGCGCCGAGGTGCGACACATCGTGTCACGTGTTAAGTGATTTATATTTGGATTGTGCGTCGAGAATGCCTCCAAATTTCTAAACACATGATATTATATATATATATATATATATATATATATATATATATATATATTATTTTCTCCAGCACAGGCATGATATGCGAGTCAACTACCAAAGCGTGGCTATAACATTGATTGACTGAATGTTGCATACACGCTCGGATGAATCCAGATTTAACTTCCATGGATTCGTATCTAGCGTGTCCGTACTTTGTACGACAACTTAAGAGAAATTCTCATGTGACTACGCCTTGAGATTTTCAACACAATATAGGACTAATTAGGTAACTAAAAGTGCTAGTAACATTTGGAGGGAATGATATTCCGAGATCATGCCAACAAATATTTCCACAGAGATTCATTCTAAGTGGGCAGTGGGTTGGCCACCACATATATTGTATATCATCTGCCTTAGTGGAGTGCAGTATCTGACCTATTATAAATAATGTCGAGCCACTATTTCACTATAGGAACATTGAAACTGCTAATACCATATTTTTAGTGCAATGGCCCTATGGAAAACTGGTACATCCTGAAGTGCCTGTATATTCCTTATTTGGCTCGATTAGCTCATGTTCGGTATTGACGTGATCTGAGGATACCTATTATGTATTATTTCTGAGATAACCTCAGACTCCACAAAATGGCAAGTCGTAAAAGTGATTGGCCGATATAAGAAAATGGACTTGGTTGTGATTGTATTATTCGGTTAGTAGCCTAGAAAAATGGACTATCATAGTATGATGGTTCAACCATTGTCCTTATTTGGTTGTAGGGTTGGACCTTTGCGCTAGGGTATGCCATGGACCTAAGTTACGACAATGAACCTATGTATTATTATATAATTATTTCTTGGATTTTTGTTTCTCTATTTCGTGCTTCCTTTATGGTACTTGTTATTTGGGATCTAATCCCAATAATTTTGCATGCATGGTCAGGTCTCGAGCCAGCACCCGAGAAACCAACGTGCTATCTCCCAACTCATGGCGCGTATCAGAAACATGGTCGCAGAGGATAACGAGTGGGTTTTCTCCTTCCCTGCTCGTCATTGTACATTTACTTCTTTTGGACATTTAGCCACCGATACTTGTTAGCCGGCACGTCTGGACATTAGTCTCCTTACATGATTGTATTAAATCAGACTGCAGCTGATCACTGTCATGTACTTTGATACTCTGCCAGCTTCTTATTTGGCACAGCTGGTCTCAGAACATTTTGAGAAAGCGTTTGGGACACCTTATTGCTTTATCATATATGCTCTATGTTTATTGTTTCTAGTTTGAATGATTGAGACGTAGAAGTTCTTGACCATAGGAGACTTGATTGTAGCATGCACCCCCTTGTCTTATTATAGCCGTGATCGACGTACGAGATATAGTACCTTGTACGTGGTAGCTGGTCATGTCCGTCTTTGTATTCTGGTATTGGAATGTGACAGAAGTCTGCTCGACGGCAGACGTAGTTTTCTTACGGTAGAAAAGCTTTAAACTTTGGGTGTTCAATGATAGCATATTTTATTTTGGATGTTAAATTTTATTTTTTCTAATTTATTTAAATAAATTATTGTTACAACAATTTTTTTAAAAGAACTAAACCTAAATAAAACTAAACTAAACCACTCTTTTTTATAATAAAAAAAACAACAGTCACCCAAACATTAAAACCGAACCAACCCTCACCCACCCACACCCGCGGGTCAAAGTGCTGAATTTTTACCAACTGGGTTGGCGAAAATTTGACACTCCCGATTTTTGCCACCCGAGATGGCGATATCTATCGTCAGTTCAAAATTTTCAAAAATAGTATCGTTATAGTTAATTTATTTAAAAATATTTTCTGTACAGTAAATTTTCTTAAAGAAGTGTGAATCTAAATTTATATTTACTGCAAATAAAATACGTTATGTTTTTTTTTTTTTTTTCTGAATTTTATGTTAGTTCATGCCTTATGTAATTAACTTTATTATTTGGATACATAATATTTTGTACTTTAAAAATTATCAAACTTACACGTCCATACTTGAATAAATATCAAAAGAGATGGAAAAGTAATTATTTATTAATATTATTACTTTGACCGTAGTCAAACTCATCCTCGCTCCACTTTTCTTGCGCCTGCCCATCGACGTCCTCTGCCGTCCCGATCGGGTCCTCCAGTCCTTCGACCCCGACAACTCTGACTTTCTCCCTCCTCTCCTTCGACCGCGTCTCTACCATCCGCGGTGGCTTAACGGAACCACCACTTCTTTCCGCCTCCGAAGAAAAAGAACGGCTGTGAAGTGGCTTTGATTTTGCATTCCACTTATATCCGATAGGGACTACAATACTTTTACTTTTAACACGTCTTAAGTTGTTGTCTCCACTTCAACGTTGATCCAAACAGACGAAGTTACACGTAAGTGTGCACTTCCTTTCCTAATCCACACTTCCAAATGACTTACACACCACACAGCGCTCCACAAATCTTGAGTTTGATTCTTGATGAGATGTTTAGAATGGGCCTTCAACATTATAATTTTTTTAAGCTTTTGAAAATATTAGAACTGCCATATTACTAAAAGTTGATGCCATGTATACGGATTAGTTATTAATATTAGGACACATGTTACCATAATCTACATTGGTGGACTATAGTAACCTTAGGAGAGGAACGGGAGAAATGACAAGTTACTCCTCATGTTTTGCAAATCTATATGTAATGGCTATTGATCCGTGCAAAACTAAATCTGTCACTAAAAATACGTAATCTTTTTTGATCTTCCAGCAAAATTAGATATTTATTACTATTTTTATAGAATTTGTTTGGTAACGATATATTCATCGATTTTGGAATATTTCTGAACCGATCGTTTGTGAAGTATTTAAAAAAAAAATTGTTTGATAATTTTTTTAAAACACTGATTTTGGTCGGCTCAAAAATCTTTCAAACCCTGTGTAAAATTATTTTTTGTGTCTTTATAAAAATCAAAAATCGACAAATTTTTAAAGATTTTGTTATTTTATTTCATTTATATTCTCACCAAAAATATATAATTATAACTACTAATACTCTACCCTATTTTTTTTTTCTCATTTTTGTTTCTCTTCTATTTCTTCCAAAGTATAGTTATTTTCTCCTGTAAGTTCATAAGATCTTTCTTTGATACTTTCATCCAGACGATTCTATTATTTCATGTGTTTCTATTATTTTAATCAAATATTGACTTCTACCTTCTGATCGAGACGTGAACACGGTAGCAGTTCCTGCGCTCGGAACTGCTAATAAAATCTAACAGACTTCGACATCAGAAATAAAACTTTGGAAGAGCTTTTGTTTTTATATGGACTTTAAGGTAATTTTATTCATGTAAAAAAAAAGTCCAAAACCGCTTGATATGAATTATCAAGTAAGATTGGATTGGCTTAAAAGTCGCTACTTAAAAATATCAAAAATCAAATCGTTCATAATCAGTATTTTAAAAATACCTCATAATCGCTACCTCTATAATTGTCAAGCAGATCCTTAATGGCCAAGCTGTTATATTAAAAAACTATACCGATCAATTGTGGGAGAGAGAAAAAAAAAAGAAAATATAGAGTCAGATACGGCTCGTAAATATGGTCTGACAAGAATTTAATAAATAAGGTTACTCCAATGAAACAAATTTATAGTTTGACAGGGAAAATTGCCAAATTTGTGTTTATTCTTGCATTTATTTCTTGGCATTAAAGCACCTGAACTTTTACCAATTGCATAAACACCCATAAAGAAGCATTCCCACTCCTCAATTTGGCATGAAGCTTTTCACGACCTACTGGCTTTGAATAACACTATTCATAGGTAAGTACTACAGACAAACACTACACATAAAACACAAAAAGACAAGCAACCTCTCTATCTAATGCCAATAAATAAACCATAAAAGACAAAAAAATAAATTAACAAATTTTGTAGCTGTGCAACGTACCAAATAGTTCCAAACAATATTCTTTTCTTCTCCCTATTGAAGTTGATTTCTAAACTCTCTCTCTCTATAAAATGGATTTGATAACGTGTGAACATATACTGACATATTGATAAATGTGTATTGTATAATAATATTTTTATATAATAATATTTTTATCAGAACATTTATCAATATATATATTTTATATTTATCAAATATTATGGTTGGATTACTGAACTGATGGAGTAGTGAGTAATGGTAGCAGAGTAATGTAAAATGTTTTGTTAAGGGTATAGGTTTCGTGTAACTAAAGTTAATCAAAAGTTTTTGTCATAAATTATCATCCTTTGATTAATGTCATAAATGTCTTCAAGTTGCTGATAAAGTTGAGATAAAATCTTTCATTGAAAAATTTATCGTGCGAAAAAAAATGATAAAAAAAAAAGAAAAAAAAAAAAAAAAAAAGAGAATAAAGTAGTTCAGAAAAATTGTACAGCAGAATATACTCCGTCAATCGGTCTAGCAGAAATCAAGCAGCGAATTTTCTTTTTCTCTGGAAAAACAAGTTCAACTTTTGGAAAGAAAAAAAAAATAAAAAGAAGAAGAAGTCATATGTGCATTTAAAATATATCGAATATGCCATCCGATATAACAATCATGATTCTTCTCCTATTAATATTGTTAGCTAGGCTTGGCTTAACCACTTACATTGTTCACTGTTGTTGTATAATTTTTGTCGGACTGTCTCGCAGAATTTATTATGTTGTACAATTCTAACTATTTTTTTTTTTTTACAAATTTTTTTGGTATAAACATATTTTCTGTAAAAATTATTAAGCATATATGACCATTTTTTTTTTTTTGCGATGTCCGACAATGCATATTGAACTTTGTGCACGTTACGTTGCATGTCATTTGGGTCCATTGTCCTACATTTGTTTCGTTGTTTGATCTCAAGACCGTCTGCCTTAGGGTACAACTCGGACTGGTTGGGTCGGACTTGAGCTCAATCAGAGCCCAACCCGATGAATCATAAGTCTAGTCCGAGTCCAAGTCTGACCCGACCTCGGGTTCAACATATGTAGCTCAAGACAAAGTCCAGAGGATCGGATTAGATCGGATTTATTGGACTATAATAGAATATTTAAAATAATTTAAAACAAGAGTAATATTAAACACATAATCAAATAGCAATCAAGTCTCAATCATTACAAAATATAAACTGAAATGAGATTTATAATAAATAGTCAAAAAATTTGGGTGAAAATTTTTTTGATTAAATTTTTTTATTTAAGAAGTATATATATATATATATATATATATATATATATATATATATATATATATATATATATATATATTCGAATTTTTTTGGATAATCCAGCACATGAATATATATATATATTCGGGTTTTTTGGATAATCCAGCACATGAATCCGAGTCCAATTCGATTTTTGATCTGGTTTAAATATTTTAATCCGAATTCGAGTCAGAATCCAATTATCTCTAAGCATAACCCAACCCATTAACGAATTTATTCGATCGGACTCGAATTTAGTCCGTCCAAGTTGCACCTCCTCATCTGTCTAGTCAGAAAAGTTGTGCCACTTTTCAGTGAACACAAGAGCCAGTTGTCTTCGGTATATCGGACAAGTGGAACTCTCCTGAATGTTGCATAATCGACAAGGGACCATGATATAGCGACAGGAATCTTTATGGTGTTTTTCGAAAGAGGGCAGACATGTGATTTGGTGAGAGACCGTAGTTATGTCAAGGTTATTCTTATAAAAAAAAAATTAGGGCTAGTTAGAGCATCATTTGTATATGGTGTTCAAAATTTCTATCTCGAGGCCCCAAACTTTTAAAAATAAATAAATAAATGTACAATGAGTTGGATTTGTATGAGAATAGTAGAAAATGATAAAATAAACTTTGGTCCCAAAGATTGTGTTGTCAAAAATTAATATCGAAAAAAAAAAAATGTAAATCTATAATTGGACTGCAAATTGAGACTAACTATTCTACAAAATAATTTTTCATACATTCTGAATCTAGAAATTCTCAGGCCCAACCTATAGTTCATGTAGGTAGATTGGGTCTGAGAATTTAGAAATTGAAACTTATGATAGTTCTTACTATTGTACAAATTGAGCTCCTACATTCTGAATTTAGAATCTAGAAATTGGGATGAACATTACTAATGATGCTCTTAGCACTTAGATCCTAGATTTTATACCAGCTTAGAATTTAAGTTCTGACATGTCAAATAAAAAATTTGTTACCCTGAATTTTTTTTTCTTTTATTTTTTTCATTATATTATCCTTTCCAGCATGTGTTGGTTGTTGTCATTCTATTCATGTTCAGGGTACAATGAGGGAAAAAAAAGAAACTAAACATAAAAAATTTAGGGTCTAAACTTTCTAATTGGACATGTCAAAACTTAAACTATAAGTTGGTAAATTATGGATTCAAGTCATCTTGAATGTATATGTTTGTTTTACCCCTCATCATGATATTGATGATTAGAGCTAAATTGTTGTGTAATAGAGATTTCTTTTGTAAATTATTTTCAATTAATCAGCAAAAAAAAATTACTCCCACCACTTTATTAAAAAAAAATGTTAAAAGTTATTCACAATGACCAAAGTGGACACTTGTTGATTTAAAATTTATTAATGAAAATTTTTCACATTCGTCACACTTAATAATATAATTTTAGACTTATATTTTTATTTTTTTTATTTATTAGACTTATATTCTACTTTTTTTTCACAAAAAAATATTTATTTTGCAACGAAAAACTGTCTTCAAATATTTTTTGTAACAAAAAGTAGAATGTAAGTTTAATAAACACAAAAAGTAAAATATAAGTTTAAAATTATTTTATTAAGTGGAAGGAAATTCAAATAATTCCTTTATTAATTTCCAAAGATGTTAAATGGTAGTTTTGTAAATACATTACACTTTCAGTTGCAGAAGCTTCGGATTTTCTTTCAGAAGAATTCTATGAAAATCGACAGCATATTTGAAAAGTTGATTGGTTACTTTTTGACCAAAACAAAAGTGTCCAAAAAAGTGAATGAGGAGAAGCTGAGAGAAATTGTCCCAAATCCACACTTACAGTTGCAACAACTATTTTGGTCGAGAAGTTTATAAAAGTAAGTGTGCTTATTTTTATTGACGGCTTTTGTAGCTCATTTAATCAGTTGAGACGAATATAATTTTTCTTTTCCAAGTTCCCTTTTTATAGTTATTTAGTTTTAGAAGCTATATTAAAAATTGTATTTAGATTTTCATATTGTCCGAAAGAGTATTTGAATCTCATCCTACTAGTTGACTTGGATTGACTGTAACACCCCGTTCCGCTTAAGTGGACTGTCGATTCAAACGACAAAAGTGTAATATCCCGACCTGCTTTGCTCATGCGAGAATACTCGTTTGAGGCAAATGATATCCAGACTTGTCCCTACAGGAGTTCGGTTTAGGCTTTTAGAGGCTCGCTTGGAGTATCGCTCAACCGAGACGAACCATCGCTAAGATGGGTGGCTACGGTGAACTTGTCTTTGCTTAACCAGCACACTTAAAATATGGAACGATACATGCTAGTCGCTAGGTGAATCATCACATGCATGCTAATAAGAATACAACACACCTAGCTAAGGGAAAAATCCCAACTTGTATTGTTTGTGTTGGAACATGAAAATAAAATATTGCTCATATACAGACCCTCACATGCTACCTTTGCCTTGTGCAACTAGATCCCGCTATTTCTTGAGTAGAACGATATACATATGCTCTGTGGTGCACTGTTCACTTGTTTACACTGCACGACCCTAGATCATGTCGCTCGGAAAGTTTTCTTACGGTTTCACCCATCGGCTTACCTATGGGCCCGAGCCAATGTGAATGCTTAAGTTTTCTTATGAATGCAAATGCTTGCCTGCTATATGTTAACTTGTACTTTTGCCTCGATTCAATGCTTGTCAATCAACTTGTGAACGGTTATCTTATTGCATGCTAGTTTGTTACCTACTTCCTCTACAAAATTTGCTAAGTATGGAACACACCCTGTTATGCAAAATATTGTTCAGGAAGGCTATGCAAAAAATGAATTATGCAATGCCACTTGTCTTGTACTCTTGTTGCAATGCCACTTGTCTTGTACTTTTGTTGCCTCAACAGCATGATTTGATAACTTAGCCTAGACGTTGTTTGATCACGGATAACTTGTGCACAAGGTCACGGTTCTCGCGGACGGTCGCTGGGGCACTGGCGCCGATCCGGTCCGGACGAGGCCTATTGTTTAGTCTCTTGTACTTGACGAAATGGCTTGCAGCGCCTCTTGCACTTTCATTGCATACCATTCTCGTCAAAGACTATATCGTCCATTATGGCATACGCCAGTGATCCCCTCGTATATTTAAACCTGTGTATGCTAACTTGGTTTGCCTTGGACAGGGAAGGACAAATGGTAAGTTGGTAAGTCTCGCCGTGTTTCCTCTTATATCGCACGGCGCACTGCCACACGAGTTAGGCTATTAAATATTTGCCATGAAACTGATCATAAGGCAACTAGAAAGACAACATAATAGCTAGTGCACAGAACCTATATTACGTGTTTGGATATGTCGAGCGGGCGAGTAGCCTCCCCACCAGTGCATTCGTGTACTGATAATCCACCAGGTTGTTTGCAGGGTGCGGGAGAATCTCGTTCGGTGCAGATGCCTCCTTCGTGCGTGCTAAGGCGTTGAGTTCACTCTGGAGCCTTGGAGCGTTGCGTCCGGAACTGAAGCACATATACAAGACATAATGTTGGAACATCGCCTGAACATTCACATGTAAAATTATTCTACAATTGTAGCCACTTGGCACACTTTTATTGTTTCAGAGAGAGATCTGAGCGAATTGTAATCTCGCCAAGCGCCGCCTGTGACACTTGTTTATATCAATAAATAGTTTGTTTTACTTCAACTTGTGTTATTCAATGCTTCCGCTATTGTTGACTCAGTGAACTTGTTACCGATCGCCTATGCGTTCATAATTCCGCTGTAGTCGGACAATCTATGCGACTATGTGGCTTAGAACTCTTACCGCCAGCCAATGAACCACGACATTGTACGGGCGCGACTCACGCTCGTGCGACATCACGTCCGGATGGGTCAAGCGATCGTTATGCGGGAGCGCTGGCGCGGTGGTTCTCGCCTAGCGGGGACGGCCGATTAGCCTGCGGGAGATCGGGACGTGACACTGACCGTCCAAAATGTAGAACTAAACATAAATTTTAAATAATATACGAGACCCTAAAACAAAAACAAAATATGTGAGGGTTATGTGACTTGGATTATTTAGTTTTATCATTACCAATCAAGAAAGAGACTTGTGATACTGTTGTTTGCTTTTATCCTAATTTTAGTAGTCACACAATTCTCCGGGACTCTTGAGTTGCAAGCATTCAATAATACGACCAGGACGAGAGACATCTGACGATACAAGATGTCCATAAAGTCGTCTCCATGGAAATTGTAATCATGAAGGTTGTGTGGATGCTAAAATCAGGATAGAAGTAAACAATAACATCACAAATCTCATTCTCGATTGGTCATGACAAAGCTAAATAATCCAAGGCACAATTTTTACCGTGCAAAACTAAATAATCCAAGTCACACGATTCTCACATATTTTCGTTTAGTTTTATGGTCTCGTATAATATTCAAAATTTATGTCTAGATCTTCATTTTGGACGACTAGCCAAGTCAACCGTTAGTACGAGAAAGGTCCGTCCAGAGTGTTGGATTGTTATAGTTGAAGCTAGTTTTGGTTGTTATTCACCTTTATTGCAAAGACAGGTTAAAGTTGGATTTGGACCGATTTAAAAAAAATAAAATGCCTTGAAGGTTGCCCTATGGTCCTATGGAGGAGGACTTTTCTTAGCCGATTATGAGTACGAATCTAAATTTTATTCTGAATAATATAATAATTTAAGCATAAATTTTCAGACCCTAAAATTAATTAATTAAATTTTTTTTTTCTTACACGTAGTGGGGGGATGGGTCACAAAGAGCAATGTTCTGCTCTTGAAATGTGACAACCAACAACTTGTAAGCAAAATTTTGGCTAATATTCCAATTTCCATCTGCCTGTGTTTGCAAGCGCACACACCAATTGTCGAGTCGTGTCAAATGTCCAAAGCTACGTCAAATCCATTGTTCTGCAAAAATCTCAATGTTGTCAGCTGTGGCTTTTTTCTTCATATTGAGTACTTCCTGTAAGCTTTGTTTGCGTCTACTTTTTTTTTTTTTTTTTTTTTTTTTAAGGTGAGCCTTGGACCGAAAATAAAATCGAACCGAATATGATGGTTTAAAAAAAAATCGATTTAATTTTGATTTTAAAAATACAAAAAAAAAACAGAAAATTTACTGTAGCAAAATAAATTTATATTAAATTTATGCAAACGAAATAAGTTTACAAAATTTTTAAAAAAATGCAGAGTCCGCCAACAGTGTTGGCGGAAAACACAATTGTTGTATAGGTACGCAGCAAAAAAGTAAAAAAAAAAATTAATGTGGGCCCCACGCCCAATTTTTGCCAACTGTGTGGTGGGGGGCCAATTTCAGCCAACACAGTTGGCGAAAATTGACCATGGGGCCCGCGGTTTATTTTATTGGTTTTGTTTTGTTTGGTTTGTTTGCTTAGTTTGTTTGGTTGGTTTATTTTAATTAGTTATATTTTTGTTTTATTTATTTAGTTTTGTTTTGTAATTAGATTTAAGAAAATTTATTTTAATTTTATTTTAATTTATTTTTGCAACCAAACAAAAACCAACCAAACAAACCAATCAAACCAAACAAACCAAACCAAACAAAACCAATAAAATAAACCATGGGGCCCACATTAAATTTATTTTTTATTTTTTTGCTGCGTATCGTGTAAAGCAGTTGTGTTTTCCGCCAACACTGTTGGCGGACTCTGCCTTTTTTTTTCAAAATTTTGCAAACTTGTTTCATTTGCATGAATTTAATATAAATTTATTTCGATACAGAAAATTTTCTGGAAAAAAAATTATTCGATTTCGATTTTGGATTTCGTTTTCGGTCCAAAATCAAAAATCGAATAATTTTTATTATTATTATATATATATATATATATATATATATATATATATATATATATATATATATATATAAAACAAGAAAAAGCACAAATAAATCGAAAATCGAACCAATTTAATTCGTTTAATTTTGTTCGGTTATGGACCATTTCGGTTCGGTTTATTCGATTTTCGGTTATCCAGTTCCGTTGAAACCGAATTAACTGAATGCTCACCCCTAGCTGTTTGGTGTTGCCAACGTCAATTTTTTTTGAAAACTGACCAAAGTTATATAACTTTGCTAGTGAAAAATTCACGGGTTCTTTGACTACATGAGTCTCTTTGGTTCGACAAAATGTGTCAAAGTAGATTTTTTTTTCCCATATATTGAATCTGTATTTCTTCCGGATAATTCTTATCACGATGACTCCAGTGGCCACAAATATAACATCCACTTTTCTATCATTTAACAAATACTTGTAATATAAATTATAATAATTCCACTTGAACAACTTAACTAATTCTCTTTCATTGAAGTCTATGCACACTTTCTTTCATACTCACAACTCACTGCAACACCTATACTGATATCTCGTTGATCATTCAATATCCAATTTATCTTTGTCCAAACATCTTATTCTTATACCAAATAAAACCATTTGTCACTGCTCTTCGAAGCCATCTCTAATCAACAAAATACACCAACATGAGATTCATAACATATCTAACTTATTATATGGAATTCTCAACAGAACGTCAAGGAGGGTCAAAATACTTTGATCACAGAAACAACTCAGAGCTGAAGGGAATCAACTAAGGGTCCAAGAAAGTAAAGTTGTGCTCTGATACCATTATGACACGTCCCGGCTCTGCAAAACCAAAAGTCTCTACTGGACGTGGTGTCCTACAAACCTAAATTACAATTGTACAAGACCAAAAAAAAAAACACGCTCGATAAAACATCTCAGAATACAAAGTTATTACAGTAAAAAAAAAAGATAAATAAACACAAAATATGCAAAAAAAATTCTCTTTATTGATAATCATATAAAAATTACAACGGCTCAAGGCTAAATAACAACTCAATTGCAAACACTGAAACTTATTACAACGAACGGTGTCACATGACTTATATCTCATAAAACTAATACTATCAACACTGTTACATACATTATGTCATTTATATATAAACAAAAGATAATATCTCCAGCCGAACAGTTTTAAGTTGCCAATCGAGCTTCAATGTCTCAACATGTCGAAACGACTCTCTTACATGTGGAGTTGGAGAGAACACTACACTAAAAAATGTACTGATGAGCGATCTCTAACAAACTTATTTTAATCAACATGATAATCATGTCTTTCTAATGTTGTCTTATGATCAAACTATTTGGCTCAAAAGAATAACCGTGTAATTATCGAGGAACAAAATCAAGTAAAAAAAACACACAGTCAAATCCACTTAATTTAGGGCTTGGTCATAGATTAGTAGTATTTCTTGCTACTAATATGATAATATGATTGATAAATCCTCTCGGTCACCAACAATATTTAGGACTTCATATCAAGAAGGGTTGAAAAAGAAGTATATTTTCATGGACATGATCGATCATGAGCATGTTCATCTGGAGCGATCGAATATGACTATTTGTATTAGAGGGTCCTTAATTTTGGAAGTTTGTTGTTATAATATTTTTACAATGAATAGTTAAATATGACAATATAGTATTGTAGTTTAAGTGGTAAATTTTTTGTTTTGCATGTGGGAGATTACAAGGTTCAATCTCTTACATCCCTATTTTATTAATTTTTTAATATAGCTTTTATATCCAATAATCTCAAGCCTCTACTAGAAAAATACATGTTTCAAAAAATAATTCGATATATTTTTGAATTTTTTTTAAAACAAGTTCTTTGGGATAAAATGTGATTTTAATTTTTTTTCCATGTGTATTATTTTAATTTGTTTTGTTAAAATAGCTTTTACATGTCAGAAACCTTTAATCTTTGCGGAAAATCAATATAAGGTTGGAACTTGGTATATTTTTGAACAATCATAATAAATAAAATACGAGTTTTTGAAAAATAAAAGGTGATTCAAACCAAAATGCCTTCGAATTAAAAAAATTCTTGCTAGTATGTATATGGAACATTTTGATCAACATACTTCGTCTTCTCTTTGCTTACAAACTTCTTCTACAAATGAGTTTATGTAGATTTTGTAAATTTGAGTAATATTTTTTCTAATATTTAGACGTTATAGTCTTTTGATCAATACATTTTTTGTCATACATGGAAGTTAAATGATATTTTCTTATTAATTTTTACTTATACACATCGATTTTTTTTTTTTAAATAAATAAATTAAATTTAGCATCATTTATATACGACATAGATTTTTTTTATACATAAAATAGGATCTTATATTTAGTTTTTGAATAGGGCCCTCTGAATCTCAGGGCCGACCCCCTTGTTCATGGATGCAAAACACATGAAATCGATGTAATTCTCCGTATGTACTATAGGAAAATTTTTTTTAGGGCTTCCTCGTATCCGAAACTATTAATATTCCAGGCCCAAGAACTAAATCAAAATCACATGCACAATGGTTTGTTTAAGAATTAGAAATTTTATGAAGGATCACGTACTTATTTTTACTTATTTTTCAAGAGCCCACAAGTTATAGTCTTCAATTTCAATTTTTTTTATATATTCTTAATCCCTAAAACCCATATATGGTTTCCAATTTTAAAAATCGAACATTCCAGAACTGACTATTGGCAAAATAAATTCCAAATCTCCGAAAACTAATCCTTTTTTTCTGACGGATTTGATTTTTCTCCTTTGGTTCAACATTCCATAAAAATAAATTTAATTTTTCAAAAATTTTGGATAAAAACCGTAAGGAAGAGAGTTCATTTAGGTTTAGGAATAACTTCTAGACTTTGTACACACTGTATTACATATATATTTTTATTTATTTTTTTATAAAAAAGAAATAATATGTATTTGTTTTTGTTTGAATCTGCATATATGGGACAAATAAATTCCACCTCAGCCATTAGGCTAGAGGTGATTGGCACTCTACGACCACTAATAGCAAACCAAACTAATCCCCCTAAATCGGCTAAAAATGAAAAAAAAAAAAAAATTATTGAAGAAGACATTCATGGAACTCTATTAGGATCTGTTTGGTAACGATGTTTTTATTGGTTTTGGAGTATTTTTGAATCGACCGTTTATGAAAACCTCTGGTTGGTAATTTTTGTGAGGCACTAGTTTTTGTCGGCTCAAAAATTTTCCAAAACCTATATAATGTAATTTTTGGTGGCTTTATAAACACCAAAAATCTGTAGGTTTTGATCGGTTCTATTAATTTTATTTCAATTATTTTTGTAAAAGCCTTTCAGAACCGTTCGTTTACCGAGCATTGATTGAATTGGTTTAAAAGTCGATACTTAAAACTGTTCAATAACCGAGTCTCTCATAATCGCTACTCCCATAATTATCATGCAGATCCTTAGTGCCCGTGGAATATTCACAACAAGCTGATCAGTGCGACTGGGATGCCACGCCACGGATTCGAATCGAGCTCGCACGTGCCGACTCTCGCGCAGGCAGCAACGAGGAAGAAGGACTTGTCGGGGCTGACACGTACCGGAAACACCAAAGGTGCGGCCTTCCGATGGTCGAGAAGGAAGGGATGGGCTATACCACACGGTTGGTGCGAGATGCATTCGGTCTCCCCCTAGCCCGGACACAACTGTATAAACTATGAGACTTCGTGGTGCCATACCTATGACTAAACTAACTAAGCATTCAAGTATGCACTTGATTAAATAAAGCCTACTTGTTTCCTTATCATCATCACATCCATTACTGTCTTCTTTAAACAATTAGGGATGGAAGGAAGACAACACCCAACCCACCTTCTAGTAACCATCCTACTTTCTCTCTCTTTTGTCCATTCTTAGGATTGGTTTTCCATTTAATCCAAGATTTTGTTATTTGGTTGTCGAGAGAGAATTTGTAACCAGACCGAATAAGAAATTTGGTTCGATTTGAAAATAAATAAATAAAAATTTGATTTGATTTCAGTTTTAAAAAAACTAAATTTTTTTATTCAATTTCGGTTTCAGATTTTGATCCCAAATTGAAAGCCGAATAAGACTTGCGCAATTGTATAAGTACCCTCAATTTTATGCATATTTTATGATTAAATATCTTTGTGAATGTTTTGGAAACAAATATTCTATATATATGTATTTTAAAGCCAAACTTTGATAATCTAACAACTAGTCCAACTTTGAAATAGAACAAATCAATATATAAAAATATATAATTTTTTTAATATAATTTAATTACAATTTCAACTTTTGTCCGACCCATTAAACAATACAAATAGTTCAACCAAACGAATCAAATAAATCGGATAAACGTCCAAAATCGATTATCGGTTCAGTTTGGCAGTTATGGCTAGTTTCAGCTCAGTTTTGATTTTCGATTTTAAGAAGTTCGGTTTATTCGGTTTTGAAGCCGTCTAACGATCCCTACGTCGTACATGTCCACATATTTTGGGGTCATACTTAGAGGTAGATCAAAGGCTTTTACCGACAGGAGATCACTTTTATAAATGAGAGTGGACAATCTACACGAGAGTATAGTAAAATGTAGAAATCTTAAAAAGTATTTAATTTATATTCATTGGATAGGAAAAACCGTCTTCGGCTCCACCTTAGGTTCCCATGTTGATCAACCATTATTTTAGGTGCGTCAGATAAAACAATAATCCTCCCAAACCTTAATCCGGATTGAACTTTAATCAGATCCGCGCCTCCTGCATTTAGTATCTCGTACAATCCATACATAAATATGCGTGAACTATACAGACCAGTGTGCTGGCACGAGATCTTGCACGATCTCGTGCTTGATATCTCCCGCAATATCCGAGAGTGTCCTCCTATTTATTTTGACCGTATACGAGACTCGTATCTAAATTGACATTACGGGACTGGACGAAATTTTGGCTGAAAATAATTCTGATCTCTCCCTCTCCGTCTCCCTCTCCCTCCACAACCACCACACACTTTCCTCTTGCTATTTATTTCCCCCCAACAAGACTTCCTCTCACATCTCCCCCCTCCCTTCTTCCACAAGAGAGTGTGTGTGGAATGTTTGTCTTCTAAACTTCTCTTGTAAGCCTATATAGAAGATCTCTAGTAAAGTTCTCTTTCAAGTCTATATATAGAGAGAAAAACAACCTCCTCCTCCTCCTCCTCCTCCTCCTCCTCCTTCTTCTTTCTTGGTCGTCGTCGTCGTCGTCTTCTTCTTCTTCTTGGACTTTGGTTGAAACTAGACATGGGGGGAAAGCACAGGTTGAGATTATCAGACATGATGCCCAATGCCTGGTTCTACAAGCTCAAAGACATGAACCAACCACAAAGAAACAACCCCACCACCAAGAAAACAACAAAGTCCCCTTCTCCTCCCCAAAATAACCAGAACCAGAAGAAGCAGCAGCAGCAGCAGCCCCCCCTCGTCCCCAACAGAGCCTCCTACTACTTCCCATCCAACTCCCCGGTCCACCCGAAAGCCTTCGACACCCACTTCCCCACGCTCGACTCCCCGAAAATCTCCACCACCCCCCACAAGCCCCCCCGCACTCGAATCCCCGCCATCGTCATGACCTCCTCCTCCTCCCTCTCCCTCTCCAGCTTCCGCGGCTCCGTGTCCGACTCCGACTCCGACTCCGACCAGTACTCCTACTGCAGTACAAACAACAACGCCCCCCTCCCCCCCTCCTCCTCCGACATCGTACTCGACATTGTCGGCTCCGAGCTCGAGCTGCGCCCCATCCTCACCAAGCCGCCAATCAAGAAACAACAAACCGAAACATGTACCAAACCCGCAACGAAGAAAGCGTCGCCAGCAGTGCGCGGAGTAGTGCGCATGCGGCGGGCGAGCTCGCCGACGTCCTCGGCCAAGAAGGTCCGCGCGGTCCGGAAGGGGCCGAGCGGGCTCTCGGAGAGCTTCGCGGTGGTGAAGTCCTCCTCGGACCCGAAGAAGGACTTCAGGGAGTCGATGGCGGAGATGATCGCGGAGAACGGCCTCGGCTCGCCCAAGCAGCTCGAGGACCTCCTCGCCTGCTACCTCTCGCTCAACTCCAACCACTACCACCACGTCATCGTCGAGGTGTTCGAGGACATTTGGTTCCAAATCACTGCTAATCATTATTAATTAATTATATATATATATATATAGCAAGAACAATGGCAATCGACTCGTGTAGTATCATATCCTTTCGTATCCTATCCTATCCTATTTCTGTGTACAAATATGTGGTTTCCAACTTTCCGGAGTAATATGTATAAAGTAGTACTACTCTTCTCTTCCTGTTGGAGCTTCGTTTCTCTGGTTATAGACTTTTCAATTAGCTTCAGCCATTTGATTAATTTAATTTGCAGCAAAGGGGTCCATTTTTAAAAATTTGCATATACAATGATGAGGCGCGAGTTAATCTGCAATCGCACTTCCACGTCCCGAAAACCACAAGATCCGATCGGAGGTAGCGTACTAGTGGGGTGCTTTTAGAGTTGGCATCCCCTTTGGAAATGTAGGGTGCGGGGTGCCAACTTCAACGTCGCCTCGTGGGTTTTCATATCGTGGGACCAGAGCCGGTCCGGAGGATTGGGTTGTCTTAACCGGAGCTTATTTTGGTTACCCTTCATGCATATTGAGAAAATATATAGGTTTAAGCTAGCTTTGGGATGGACCAGTCCTAAAAAAAACCAAATAGCCTGAGGGGTTGTCCTATGGAGAAGGGTTGTCCAAGTCCGAAGTCTTGTCAGACTTACTCCAGGGCCGGTCCTGCGTGGGACTCCTTTGCAGATGGCGTGTCTCATACCTCTGTACATATATAAATTTTTTGAAATTTGTTCTCTTAGCTGCAAATTAATCAATTTTTTTCTGCACTCTCCGAAATGACATCAGACCATGTCTCTGTCGTGTCGGATATGTATCAGACACGACAACATATACAACCATTTTTTTTTTACAGAGCATGGCATGTGAAAAATACATGCCAGCTGAAAGAATGCATTCAATTGGGGGTAGATCTTGTTGCTTTAGTGTGAAGCATTGGTCACGCTGCAGGCAGGATAAAAGGTTGTGTTGGTTGGCTTTGAAAGTTTGTCGAAAGGGTTTACAACTCAAAAGCAAGAACAACAGCTTCTTCACGTTGAGTGGATCAAATTGGTCTCTATTAATTCTTCGATACTGTCATCATTATTTGCTGTTAAAATGTTTACTTATTCTGTTAAAATAAGTACAAATATGTCAGCCCTGGATTTTTAATGAGACAGACCTTATTTGTTGTCATATCCCAGTCCCAAAATATCGAGGGACTAGCCACGTGGCACGTGGCAATGACCAGCAACACACACCAATGGGCAAACTCAATTTAATGGACCCATTAGAGTGTACTTAAGTTGTAAAACAACAGTAAATGTCTACGCGTATGATTCACAGTCTAATTCTAATCTCATCTACAGAAGGTAATCACAGATCAAATGTCAGAATAATCGAAATAAAATATAATCTAACAACAAGTCTCAATAAAATATATCGGAGAACAATCTGATAATGAGTTTGGTACAATAATCCCAGAGACAGGAAATAGAGAAACTAGAAACAGAAATAACTAAATATATAAGGCAAATACTCAGGAGAAATCCTCTGGCATCACCTCGTCCCCTGGTATCGGTACTGTTCCTGCTTCTGCTCCTGTCCCGTATATCTCGAGATAGATCTCCTCAACTATACCTGGGGACATAATCCAGATTCCAGGTCCTCAGAAGACATAGCAAGGTACAAGAATAACTCAAGCCAAAATAAATGCAGTGCAATAATAAATGAAACAATAACAATAGGGTAAACTATGTAACCAGCTATGTGATATGCAAAATGAGAGCATCACTAGTACTCAGGCTGAGACCACTACAAGCTCTGTGTCGGGGAGCCGGTAGCAGTAATATCACGTAATGTGCCTAGCTCTGATGTAGAGTCTACAGCCTTACTATAATAATATATATATATATATATATATATATATATATATATATATATATATATATATATATATATATATATATATATATATATATATATATATATATATATATATAATCAGCCTGTAGTCTGTATGTCTCTCCCCACCCAATGTAATCACACGTCTCATGTCCACGACGTCTCATGTCCATAACACGCAAGATCATATCTAATGCAGCAAGTCATAATGATAGCTATGCATATGTATAAAGTCTATGTCACGAATACTGTAACCTATACAGAATCACCATGAATGACTCATGAAGATTCTGTCTCATGAATAGTGTCAGGTGTCCTATGGTATGACGTACTTGATAATGCAAGCACGAAAATGTATAGGGTCGCGATATCAATCTCTAGGTGACGTTACACAATTCTGCGTACGACATTGACACCCGAATCTTATTCAGACGCTAAGCAATGTCACACGGTCCTAGGTTGAACAGATACATCATATAAATAAATCAAGAAAATAATATAAAGCAAGTACTGCAAGATTGGCAAGGTACACTTGCCTGGGGTTTGGATTCCAACAGTTGCTCCTGTATCAGCGGGATCTTCAAGTACTCCTCCGGATGCTGAAATAATCATGACCATCATGCTCAGAAGATATAAAATAACTAGGATTGCCTATCCATAAGTCCAATTTGGACACAGGAACAAATTGACAGTTTCTGGTCAAAGCGGGGTCCACATGTGGTCCACTTCGCACCGAAAAACGTGACAGAGATAAAGTCCTCCAAATTCGTCAAACTTAGTGTCTACAAGTCCAGAACGATGATACGAACCCAACAGAATATCCAGAACTGGATTCCGATGAGCCGGTCACATAATCGTTCGTCAAGTAGAGCCATGGGGCCCACGATACGGAATTTTGTCAACGTTCTCAGAATTAAACCAAACTTGGGTCACAGGACCAGCAAAATGCTACGAATCCGATGGTGCAAGTTTTGTTGCGAAACGACGAGCACGCACGAAGATACAACGAGTTTCAGAACATGCCCGATATGGGATATTTTGACGGATATGCGTTGATTCCGGTGTACACGCACATCCAAATTAACTTTTGCGAAGTCCCATACGTTCGCATTGACGATGCGCACCTTTCAGTGAAATTTGTATAGATCAAGTCGCCTCGTTTAGCGGGACGCACCCAGTTCCGAAAGAAATTTGGGTTTAAAAGACCAAGTTTTTGGTCATTTTTACCCGCGAATAAAACACAACATACAACACAATAAAATAAACTAATGACAGGGTTTAAAACTCGGTTATATTATCTAATTAACTGTTCAAACAGAATTCAAAAATATTAAACAGGTTGGGAGTAAAATAGCCGTGAACTTGTGAGTTCGGGATGATTTCTGATTTTCAGAAATATGGGTTGTTTTTCCTATTTTTGCGTCGCAGTTTGCGACCGACACAGGACACGATACCCCGAACTATTTGCACGGGATTCGAGAGGGTCACGAGGTCTATGCGTACGATTTGACAGAACAGAAATTGGATCTACGTACAGGGAGTTACGAGAGCGGGAAGGGGTATACCTCGCTGCTCGTGGAGGGGCGTGTTCGCGGCGGGGCACGACGACGGCGGTTCCTGTGGCTGCGGCGGCTGCTGTGCTACTTGGGGAGGTCGTTGGAGTCGTGGACGTCGGGCGGGAAAGTCGGCGGGGGCATCGGGGTGGGCCGGCGGAGTCGGGGCGGGGGTTGGCTGTGATGGTGATGGCGGTGGCGGTGGTTTAGGGCTGGAGGGGGTTTAAATAGGAGAGGGAAGGGGAGGCGGTGGAGCGGGGAGGCCGGAGCGGGGGTGAACATGGGGGTCGTGGGCGGGGTCGAGCGGCGGAGGCGGAGGCGGGGGAGGATCGGGGTCATGGGCTGAGGGGAGTGGTTTAGTGGGCTAGCGGGTAGGCGGGTCCAGACCCGACTCGTTAGGTTAGGGTTTGGGTCGGTTGGGTTTAGTTTAGGTCGGTTCGGTCCGGTTTAGTCCGGTTCAAGCTGGTTTAGTCTGGATTAATTCGGTTCAATCAAAAATGGTGTTTTTAGCTAAATAAAAATAGTTTTTGAGCCCAATAAATTTTAGAAAAATTACACAACATCCAATAATTAATTATATACCCAAAAATATAATTTTTGTAATATTTTAATACATAAAAATATTAATCCCTGAAAGACATTTATAATAATTAATTAAAAAATTATAGAAAAATTCAGAAATTTATTTAAAAAAAAACAGGTTGTTACATTTGCTGTAGGTGCGCTCGTGAATTTCGAACTCATGATCTTCCGGGGCACCTACATACATGTCAAAATCAGTGTTGTGTCCATGTTCACGCAATCGATGTTACTCTAGTGCTATACGTCTCGAACACTAAATACATATCGATGGCGATATTGGTGTTTGCAACATGCTGCACCGTAAGGATTAGGCTGCAAATTTTTGAACTATTTTATGTTGCGACCTATTTGATTGAACACCACGTCTAAAATTGAAAGAGGGAGTGGTGGTGGCTTTTACCATCCAAATGTTCCAAACTCTCTTCCATCCTATCATTTGGATTCTTAAATACATGTTGGTTAACTCTTGTAGAAAAAAAATTTATATGGGCCGGATGCAGTGCACCATTTTTCTTCCCAACAGTTAGATTGTATAGTGATGTATGCAGACACATATTTTTATGGTAATTCAACGGTTCACATGTGAATGATGCACTGCGTCCGACACACCCAATAATTTTTTCTCTTTCAGGAGTTGAATGGTAGAGGGATAACCTTTGGTATCAAAGGGTTAGATAAGCTTAATCCAAGTAGAGTTTCCTCCAAATAGGACACTCTTTTTTTTTTCTTTTCAAATGTCCGGTTTAATGCTCAGGACTTTGTGCACGCTGCATTGCGTGCCTTTTGAGCCCACTGTCTCCAACTCCCACAATTTTTTGTAAACGAAAGAATAATACGTCTCCGTGGTTCGATCCACCGATCTTCCGTCACCCAGTCTGGACTCTTATGCCTCTCTCCGGTAACCACAAGCATCACTCGAGTTCGACAATAGGACACTCTTTTTGGTGAGCTGGAAAAATAATAGAAATTATCTTTGGAGTACCAAAGTTTGATGTAATTAGAAACTGAATAACAAGTTTAAGAAAATTACATGACGAGATCCATATTTTGAACACCACTCGTCATAGGCTATGGTGAGATTCATGCAAGTACATATCTTCTAGCTAGGTTGTAGAGTAACTTCGAAGAAAGAGATTATATATATATATAAGTCATTCAAAGCCTATTGCAAGATTAGTACAATATCGCCATAGCTTATGACAAATTTTGTACAAAATACAAATCTCGTCATAGACTATGATAGATATGTATGCAAAATACAAATCTCGAATATTCAATGACGGTGCATTATATTTTCGAAACTTATTATCCCTTTCATAATTCATGGATCTTTGGTACCATAGGTAATTTTCTGGAAAAAAAACATCCATCTGACAATTTCAGTTACAATTCTAATCCCAGTAATAAAAGTGAGGTAAATCTTTATAGAAACAAAGGGGACAAACAATGGCAACAACCACTATAAAAGTTTGCAGCTGAACTTCCAACATTTGTCCACAAGACACAGTGTCCGCAACCGACCCCCACCTAAGGACACCCAAAGTGGAAAGAAAAAGCTTTGAAGGAAAGGGCAGAGAGCACTCTAAACATTTAGCAACAGTTATTGGGAGGCACTGCAAATTTCAAGTCAGATGGAACAGTAGAAGAAGGGTCTGGTCAGAGTCTGGGTGCTCTGAAGAAAGATTTCAGAGGCAACAATGAGCATTCAATTTGCATTCTGCCTTTTAAGTGTACACCAGATGTTTTAGCAGTACATAAAACAAGACATGGCAATGAAACATCAAATCATAATACAAAAAAAAAATATATATGTAGTCTAAGGGAAATTAATTGTATAGCTGTAAGAATTCGAAGTAAAATTGAGATTTGTGGCTTTGAATATTTGTATATTTTCGCCCGCGTGACAAATTAATAGTTAAAGTAAGTTGCAAAACAAGATGCAAGCCTAAACGAATATGAATTGAAATTTTTGTTGAAAACGAAAACGCAAAAATCGTTCCTCAAATTAAAAATTTTTACGAGAGAACCGAACAAAAGCATACAAACCAAAAAAACGTCAAACACAAATCGCAGACACAGAAATTTTTACGTGAAAAATTAAAATAGAAAAAAATTACGGGACGATCGGAGTCCAATTCTGAAAAACATCTACTAATGGAATAAGAAATACACCGATTCCTTACAAACTTCTCACCGATCCAAACGGATCACCACAACTCTTTGAAATAGAAAATAGATCATAGACAAACGAAAAACAGAGATGACGAGAAAAGAGTTACTCGAAACTGATATCCTCTTCGAAATATCCTTCAATCTCTTCCTCTCGCCTTCCAATATTGTAAAAGCACTCTTACCTCCTTTTGCAATATTTTTGAGATATGAGATATATTTTAGGGCTAGGAGACACCTAATATATATAGCCTCAAACCCACAACTAGTTTTCTTATTATATATATGAATACCCAATCCAAATCCAAATCAATTAACATATTCCTATTATATGTAGGAATATCCAATCTAAATCTAAATCCATTGACATATTTCTATTATATGTAGGAATACTCAATCCAAATATATTGAGGTATTCCTATTATATGTAGGAATACTCAATCCAACTTCAGAATATTTTACACATAGGTTGGGAACCCTACCCACTCTAACAAATCTTCCCATTCACAACTATATGTAGGGGGTCGTCATCCGGACGATCCGCCTGCATTACTCAAACTTTTTCCTTGGAAGAATTTTTGTCAATATGTCTGCTCTGTTGTCATTCATATGAACCTTCTCAAGCTTTACTTGCTTCTTTTCAACCACATCTCGTATCCAATGATACCGGGTATCAATGTGCTTGGACCGGCTATGAAATGTCGGGTTCGTCACAAGGTGAATTGTACTCTAGCTATCGCAAAGAAAATGGTACTGCTCTTGCTTTAGCCCCATTTTCTATAATAGTTTTTTCATCCACAGCAACTCCTTGCAAGCCTCCGTAGCTGCAATGTACTCCGCCTCTGTCGTCGACAAGGTAACACACTTCTACAACCGCGACTGCCACGATACCGCTCCACCAGCAAACATCATCACATAGCCTGAAGTCGATTGCCTCGTGTCTACATCTCCAGCCATATTAGCCTCGGTATACCCAACTGTAGAAGCATAAAAAAATATACAGGCCGCATAGAGGTCGTGCCCCCTCAAAAGAACAACCATGTCGCAGAGAAGCCACATGCGTCTTGAACAACCAAGCCGCAGAGAAGCCACATACGGCCTGAACAACCAAGACGCAAAGACGCCACATGCGGCCTGAACAAATAAGCCATAGAGAAGCTACATGCGGCCTGATCAAACCAAAGATCAAGGAGCCGTGTATTATACTCTTTGCGACCGGAACGATCGCAGAGAAGGGAGGCTGCATAAACCCCCCTGACATAACAGTCGATGACTGTCAGACTCTGACACAACACTCATCACGCTGACGCTTCGAGATTCGTAAAAGATGATATCTCAAGAAAAGACAGACAGAAAGTTACATCAATGCATTAATAACCTCGTCAGATGTGCCATGCCACGTGTTCTCTCATATACGGCTACTCCCTATGTGGCCTCATCACCATGCAGCTTAAGTGTCTATTCGACCAAAGTCCGACGAGATCTTGCATGCGGCCACAACGCCATGCGGTCAAAGTGTTCATTCGACCAAGGCTAGACGAGAGTTTGCATGCGGCCACAATGCCATACGACTTAAGTGTCCATTTGACCAAAGCCCGGCGAGAGATTGCATGCGGCCACAACGCCATGCGGCCAAAGTGTCCATTCGACCAAGGTCAGACGAGAGTTTGCATGCGGCCACAACATCATGCGGCTAAAGTATCCATTCGACCAAGGGCATATGAGAGTTTGCATGCGGCCACAACGCCATGAGGCAAAAGTATCCATTCGACCAAGGCTAGATGAGAGTTTGCATGCGGCCAAAATGCTATACGGCCAAAGTGTCCATTCGACCAAGGCTAGACGAGAGTTTGCATGCAGCCTCGTCAACATGCGGCCAGAGCGTCTAGACGACTGTTTGCCATTAAATTCGAAGATTCTAGAAGAGCTTAATTTAACTAACAAACGAAAATAAGTACAAAGAGGTCCTAGGTGGACAATCTAAGTACAATATTTTTTGATCTGGGGTGTGGTGATGGACAATGAGTGCTATGATGTCTCCTTTACTCCGTGGATGTCTCCTTTCTCTCTGAAGCAGAAGAGAAAAAAAAGCCATCCCTTAGAACGTTCAAGTTGCTCATATTTATAGCCATCGTGGTGATGGGCTATGGGTGCCGCATATGCCTCTGTTTGGTGTCCGCATAAGGTCCCTTCAACAGAATACGGTTGCAACTGTCGCCGCATGCCATGAGCCAATTTTTACGTGATCTCGGTTGAGATATGCTATTGAAGAGATCTCGGGGTTATTTTTAACCCGTTGTGTGCATGACTTGGTCAGCTGGTCACGTAGTCAGCACAAATTGTGCGAAGATCTCTGCATTTATAACGAGAAGATCTTGTAAGTTGGAGGCCGCATAGCAACTTGGCCGCATATTATCGCGATCGCATATGAGTTCTCGTTTGGCCTTCGGTCGTTTGGACGCTCTGGCCGCATGCAAAATTTTGTTTGGCCTTGGTCAATGGATACTTTGGTCGCATGGCGACGAGGCTGCATACGTAGGATACGTGGCATAGTATGTTTGTCGAAGCAACTGATGTGACTTATTGTCTTTTCTTGAGTCGTCGTCTTCATGAGACTCGAAGCGTCTCAGAGTGATGAGTGATATGTCAGAGCTTCTGACAGACATCAGAATCTGTGTCAGGGGATCCTTATGCGGCCTCCCTACTCTGTGGTCGTTCATGCCGTATATAGTATACTATGCGACTTTTTCTGCGATTTGGTTGACTAGACCGCATATGGGTCTCTGCGACTTGGTTGATCAAGCCGCATGTGGTTTCTCTGCGGCTTGATTAGGCCGCATGTGGCTTTTCTGTGACCAGTTGAGGGGGCATGACCATTATTCGGCCTGTAATTTTTTTATTCTTCTACAAGACCCCCTTCAAAGTTTCCAAAATAACAAGTTTGGAATACTTTAAAAAAGAAGCATGGACGAGCGCTATTGGCCGCATATGCAGGTCATGCCGCATAGTCTTGTTGTCGCATAGTTGTCTCTTTCCGATCATTAAATGAGAAGATTTGCTTTGATCCTTGCGCAGATCTCTTGGGATTCTACGTCATCATTGGATAAAGTGGCTCAACTAATGAGGAGTCACCGTCAACCGTTGTCGTAACGTGGATCGAGGCAGATCGCGGATCGGGATTCAAACACCCGCCGTCATCATCCGTTGTCGTATAGTCCCCCTATATATAGGGAGAGAGAGAGAGAGAGAGAGAGAGAGAGAGAGAGAGGGATCCTTTACAAACCCTCAAGTTTTTTAACTTTTTTCTCTTTTTTCTCCTTGCTTCCATGGCTCCCAAAGCATCCTCCTCCGCTGCTGCCAAGAAGGCCCCCAAGGGCAAGGCCACAACCAAGGGGAAGGGTCGTGCTGTCAAGGCTGCCCTCTCCTTGTTTCCCGATGATGTTCAGCCGTCGATTAAGGGTAAGTTCGCCGGGGAAGACGAAGTGGAAGACTTGAACACAGAAATACATATGCACAATTGGACACATTAATTCGCCTATGCGCCAACTTCTCATTGACATATAGGTAGCCAGTCGCATGGGCAACCCGGCCGTATGAATATCCCTACCGTATGGGTGACCTAGCCGCATGACCCATCATGACGCATGGCTTACTTGGTCGCACGGGTGACTCGAGCCGCATAGGAGATCTATGCTACATGCCGCATGTCTTACCCGGCCGCATAGAGGTTATATGCCGCATGTGTATGTTTATTATTTTTTCTTGAAGAGTCTGACCATGTTCCTTTAAATTGCAGTGATGTCGCCTACCATACCCTCTGCTGAATTGGTACTTGGGAAAAACTTGCTGCCCTTGAACATGAACCTTGGAGATCTTGCTGGAGCCATCAGGAAGCAGCTTGAAAAGGATATCCCACCTGAACGCCAATAGATTATCGCTGAGAAGACGTCTAATTTTTTGTTGAGTCAGATGAACACATGGGAGATCCATGACCCGACTGTTGAAGGCTCCGAGAGACGCGCTTGGTATAGCTCAATACGCTGCTGACCTAAGAGACGTTTCTCATCGATTGCTTCTAACTTTTGTTGTCGTCGGTGGTGATTTTCGTCGATGGTTAATTGGTTGGTAAGGGCTACTCGGGGTGAAGGGATTTGGATATCAAGCAGGAGGACCGCTTCGCTTTCGTACACAGTGAGAAAGGCGTGTTGCCAGCAGCTATTCGGACCGTTGTGCGGTAAGCCCAGAGACATTCACCTAGCTTCTTGTTCCAGTCGCGCTTATTGGAAGACACAAACTTTTTGAGTAGCTTTAGATGGCCTTGTTGAAGGCTTCTACCAGACCATTTGCTGCCGGATTATAGGTGGTTGACGCTACATTCTGAATTCGGTTTTTGTCTCAAAACCAGTAGAACGCGTTACTTGCGAATTGTGGGCCGTTATCTTGGACGATCCTTCGTGGCAAGCCAAAGCGGTATATGACGTGATGCTTGATGAAGTTAATCACGTTTGATATTTTTACTTCAGCGAGTGGAACAACTTTCGCCCATTTGGAGAAGTAATCAGTTATAGCAAGGATGAATCGATGCCCTTTAGAAGAAGATGGACTGATTGGTCTGATAATGTCCATCCTCCACGCTTCTAACGGTCAAATGCGACCGTTGGGTACAGAAATTCTGAGGGTTGGAAGGAATCGAGTTTTGGGTAGTCTCAACAAAAGTGTTTTGTTGGACCTGAGAACTCCTCCGCTGGGCAAATTTTGGGGATCCAGTATCTGTTGCATATTCATGACTCCTGAATATAGATAATAACTTTTAAGGTAATTCTTGTAGGAGAAGTGCATACTGTGCAAAATATAGGTACTGTATATTCTGCATTTGCTGGAGAATTTTGTCCCTGATTAGCAAATCTTCCTTAGGCTTTGCGAGCCTCTATACACTGTTGAATCGAGGAAACACTGTCCTTGATGTCTTTGATAGGAGGTTGGATCAAAAAAATATTGTCCTCGATGTCCGTCTTGTGAACTATGGCTGAAAGTTTATGATTTTGGAATTTTAGTCCTACAGGTTATCGTCTTGTTGGAGTGATGACGCATATTAACATCTTCATATCCTAGCCCTGTGTGGGTGCTGTTGTAATAAATGTTGAATTATAAAGGAATATGTCATCCCTTACCAATGTATAGAACTTCAACTTTTTGGAGGTCATAGCCCATCTTCTACATGAGACAGAGTGATTGTTGGTTGTAATGATGGAACTATGGCAGCTCATCATTTGTTGCGTTGAATACTGTTGATGACTTAGCTTATTCAGAATAAGAAGCTCTGTGCACAGGAATACTGCCACACATACACGAAAGAGTTGGTTGAGTTGTGCGCGTATGATCACTATCGCGTGAGCACGATTGTATACCATGCCAAGGACCCCCGCTTGTCACGTATTTTTGTATATCGCACAGGGGAACATTGCCTATCATGAGCCATTGCTGATGAGTCATACGAGCTTGGCTCTTGTGCACATGGAGACTTGTTGAGCTGTGCTGAGCATCCAAAGTCTACAATTTATGTTTTCTAAAAAAAGAATCATGCGGCCTGGCCTGTATTGCTTTTCCTTTAATCTGGTCATTGAAGGTGCTTTGACGTTGGGAGCCTTGGAATTCCGCTGGTAGGTAAGACCCGACCTGGCTGCCCCTGCCCAGGCCTTCTTCGTAGTAGGAGAAACCATATGGCAGTGTCACGCCCCGGTTTCGCTAAATCGATAATCGTCCCCCGGGCGTGATGCCGTGCACGCGTAAGGCACGCGTGACAAGGCCTAGGCATAATGATATACTTATAGAACACATGCAACAGAGTACGCAAATAAGATAACACACATTTGAGGCATAGAAAAGTTTTCTTTATTGATAATGAACATATGGTTACAGACTCTTGACCCAAAAGTGATAAGGATGCCACACGGGCTTACAACTTGGATTCAAAATAAGATAGCCGTTCCATATATCATATACTAAAACTTCAAAACAATATAGACACCTGCTGGCGAAGCTATCGCCTTGCCTTAGAGCTGCATATAAGGATTGCGCGGGCTCCGGGTGCTTTGTATAAGCTCCAAAATCCACAAACGGTGTACGACGAATACTGGACTGGTTGGGGGAAGAAAGTTTCAGCTCCTTGTCGCGTCGCTTGGGCTCGAAGAACCTGCTGCAACGAGAGTCAGTACTTTAAAAAGTACCGGTGAGGCGAGCTAACCCAACTAACCAAATCCAAAGTTTGTTTATATGAAGCATACAATTTATTTGTGGACTTTCTATCTTGCCTTAGTTTATTTTAGATGCAAGCATTGAGTATGCACTTTAAAGAAACAAATATGCCACCGTTAGGTGACTTTTATCTTCCCGTCTGAACTACCTGTACAATACTTACCATGTCCTTCTCTGCCACGAAGATACAAGTTAGCTTGCACAGGTTTAAATATACATAAGGTCACTGACATCATAAGCCATATTGGACGGTTTTATAGTCTCTGAACGAAAATATGTTACAACGCAGGTAGCGGGCCCCTGCTGCACGCATATTTCGTTCGATTCAAATGACTATCGAAATGTTCCGTCCGGATCGGATCGGCTCCGGTGCCCCAGCGACAGGAACCGAAAGCCTTGTGCACAAGTTTTCCGTGACTGTTCCATGTCTTAATGCTAAGTTATAAGCAAAATAAATTCCAGACATCAAAATTTAACATAACTATTTAGCACACAATGAAGGCATAATATATGTATATGTTTCAAATGACCACATTTCGAATAGGTAATCACATTGCACAGTTATAGATGAATGAGTTCTAGCTACAACTAAACATAGGAAGGATATATGCATAACGGACAAGCATGCATCAATATGATCATTGGGAATTATGGGTGACAAGTATTATAAGTGTTTCAAGTCTAGCTCTTTTTCATTTGACTTAATTTTATTCTTTATTTTGGTATTGTTGGAGCGGAATGCACATATGAGTCAATTTTATTGAGAATGAAGACTTAAAAGAAGGGAGCTAATCAAAGTAAAGCCACTAACAAGTTGGTAAACTAGGAGAGAAAAAAGGAGATCTTCAAGACTCCGCTTGCGCGTCGCCTACCAATCACCTGCACGTACCAACAGATGATCAATATCTCCTGCTTCGGTCTCCAAAGGTTTGATACGAAAATACAAAATCCTAAGAACGAAGGCAATGAAATTTATTGAAACCGTTCAAGAAAATGCAAGTCATAAAACCAACAAGAAAGCAACCAAGCGGCATCGAAAACGGGCAAGGAGGGCAAGGAAACAAGTGCAACAGAAAGGCCCCTCTCGACTCTGCCGCCGAGTCCTTACTTGAGGCACGATCCATGGAATATGGGACCTAATTCCGAAGAAACCAATCCTTAACGAGGAAAGGATCTTGATTCAATCTGTCCCGATCGAACGATACCAAGTATTTCTTAGCCGCGCTCCCCGAATAGGGGGAACGGGGCACTACAGGCATGACTTGGTTTTTCATGCTATAGACTTGACGGTAGAAGGCGCTTCTTGCTACATCAAGTATGGGTCAAGATCCGGATGGACCCACATGATCTCACCCCGAGGTGTAGTAAGAGGTATCAGCCCAAGGTAAGGTCCTTGGTGTCGCGAGCTGGTGGAAGATTGACTACCTCCATTATTTCCCTCGGGATCGGAATGACTCCGTCCTGGACTTTTGTCGTAGAAAATTTACCGAACTGTAGGGATACCATGTTGGTCGCAACTGTCCTATCGTCTAAGTCCAAGGTAAGGTCCTTGGTGTCAAGCAGGCACTGGATGTATTGCTTGAGGGTATAGCAGTCCTTCGTTGTATGATGGACGTAGCGATGGTAGTGGCAGTATATTCGATTGTTCATCTTGGATGCCTCTACAGGGCGCTTGACGTCGGGGAGCTGAAGCTTGCCACCCTTCATCAACACATCGAAGATTGGCATGGCGTCATCATCTTCGAAGGATTAAGTCTCCTAGGGTTTGGAACCTTAGTCGGCTTTTTCTCGGACTTCTTGGTTAAGTTGGCCACCAGGCCCTGCTTCCATTTTCCCTCGCGGCTGATATTGCCGCTGTTGCTATTGTTGGAACGTTTTCTTCTGTCATCTGCGACAAAGATCTATCTATATTCCCAGGAGACGGACGTCTTTAACCTTCTTTTTAATGCCTACTGTGTTGATGATGAATGATGTCCAGTCTTTGAATTAACTGTCGCCCATCTAGAGTCTGACTGCCGGAAGTAGGTTCCTGCGGCACATGTCCATGAGTGTTGACTCAGGATTGTCTGGAGGTAACCTCAGTGCTGCTTGGCAGAAATGCTCGATCTAATTTCGAGTGAGCTCCCTTTCCCCTTGTGTGACATCCATCAGGAAAGACATCATCATGTCGCTTTCTCTGTCATAGATTCTTTTGAGAAAAAGACCCTTGAAGTCCTCAAACGACGAGATGCAGTTGCCTTATAGGCTGAAAAACCAGTCGAATGCGACCCCGGACAATGTTCCCACAAAGAGCTTGGTGAGGAGTGCATCACTACGAGGTAGGTGCCACGTTCTAGTCTTAAAATAGCTCATGTATTGACGGGAAGAAGTCTTTCCGTCGAATAGGTTCAGGTTGAAATGCTTGTACTTTGGCGGGTACGAAACATCCCTCCACTCGTGGGGGTACGGTTGTCGTATCTCGACCTTTCACAGTGAATCCCATGCTGCCCATAGAATCTAGGAGATCCTAGAGTTTCCGAATTTTTCTCATTACGTCTTTGGCTTCGTCTTCCACGGAAGGGATAGATGAACCGGGCAGAGGATAATTTTTGCCTATGGACGGAGCGGTTGCATCAGAATCTGCATTGGTCCCCGGGTCCAAGCTTGCTTGTCCTGAGGCCCTTGGTGGCTGGGAGGCTATACTTGCCTTGATGTCTAGCACTGCTTGGGTTAAGGCTTGCATTGATTCGCTCATGGTCTGCATCATAGCCACGAGGGCCTCGAGGCGCTGCCGATCACTAGGGCCTTCATGCTCATCCCCTGCCATGTATGTCATTCTTACATGAGGAGAGATGGACGGGACAGTAGACGTAGAACTTTCCACTTCGAATTCTTGTAACGAATAGTAGTTAGGGAAGGTTGGCAGTGTCGTGCCCTGTTCGGACTAAGAGAGATTACTACCCCCAGCATAGGAGGTGGCGTCTTCTTTCTGAGGGTGGCTACCCCCAGGGGCTTCAGCATCCGTTCCTTGGGAATCCTTATCTCCTCAGAACACTGTATTATTGTATAGGTCCAGAGGATTACTACCCCCAGCTTGTATAATCCCTAGATGCTTTGAGGGAGAGCTACCCTCGGCAGCTGATAGCTTCTTCCTCGGGCGGGTGCCCTAGAAAACTACACCAAGGCAATCTATAAGATACTAAAGAAGCCATCAATCAATAGATGGAAATGACAGGAAGGAAGAACAGAACTTGCTAACCCATCACCTGTAGTGTCGTCCTTCTCGACCGTCATCGCAAATGTCTCGTCCTACCGGGGTGGCTCCCTCTGTGGGTGTTGAGCAATCTGCGAATCTATAGGTGGCATAATTGGACCCCTCTGATTTAGAGCTGCGCGCTGACCGGGAAGATAAGGAGCTAGGAGACAATCCTTCACTTAATGTTCCATAGCGCCACAATGTAAACAAAGCCCTAGCCTCATCCTGCAGCTCTCCCAAAGGTGACCTGGCTTCTTGCAGAAGTGGCAATTGGAAGCCTGCTGGGCTTCAAACTGTTGTATATAGGGACGCTTGGCAGGCCCCGTACTGCTATTGCCACCATATAATCTGTATATCTGTGGGCCTCTATCAAAATATTTGCGTACTTCTCGTGGCTCGAGAAAATAAGAGCCTTTACTTCCCAGTTTAGGCCCTCCCTAAAATGACTCACCCTGATCTCTGGATCCTGCACCATATAATATGTATATCTGTCCAATCTTCCAAACTCCGCGGCATACTCCTCAACCGACATTTTTTCCTGCTGAAGGTTTTGGAACTGTTGCTTCAAATCAAGTCTCTCGGTAGGCAGAAAGAACTTCTTTTTGAACAACACCTTGAATTCTTCCCAAGTCAGTCCTGGATCAAAAATTAGTGGCGCATTCCGAAACCAGGTACTGGCAATGTCCCTCATCTGTAACCATGTTGCCTCCACCTTCAGATCCTCTGCAAGGCGGGATACGCACATGACGCGCTCCATGTTCTCCAACCAGTCATCGGCATACATAATGCCCTCTGTCCCCTTGAAGGCACGGTGATCCAACTTCTTAAAGTTTTGTATGGTGTCTGGCTTAGGCTGGGCCTCTTGTGGCTACGGAGCTGTCACTCTCTTAACTACTGCAATAGCCATCTGGTGGACATTCTCAATGCCCTGTCTCATCATATCGGTCTGTCAGTATTGTGCCTCCGTCTGGGTCCTATGGGCCTCCATCATCCACTGAAAGAGTACAAACATCTGCGCAAGATCGACTGGTGGTGGGGGTGGTAGAAGCTCCTCTGAAACGACTGGCATTGCCCTATGAACCGGAGGCAGAGAAGTAACCGACCTTACTGATGCTGCTCCAGAACGCTGCGACCGAGTCTTCGGCGGCATCCTGAAGACATATCAAACAAAGAAATCAATACGGTACAAGATACGATATCATTAAAGAAGGACAGTAATATTTCAAAGAAAGCAATATTTGAAATGATAATATAGAAAAATTAATAGATTGGAAGTTTTCTAATTGTGATTGAGTATCATCTCTCTCATCCTAGTATCCTATATCCTATCATATCCTATCGCAGGCTCGCAGTAATACAACTAAGTAGTTGCACCACCACGATATCGCACTAATTGTAAAGTCAGACCTGCATGAGCCACCACAACAATGTGTCATAACCCGTACCCGGTGTGGGGGTACAAGTAGTGAACAACGTCCAGCCTACGCCGCAGTATCGACAGTAGAACGCTATCTAGGTCAACAATACTATCTAAACTTCTCACACAATATATAAGGTACCTGCCTGCTATCTCAACACCAAATGAAATACTATATGATAATGTAATAATGGTAGACTAAACTCAATCACAAAATAAAACTAGAGGAAGAAATAGAACGATATGAAATAGAGAAATAAAAGATACCAAGTCACAACAAATCTCCAAGTCTATAACAAATCATAATAAGTCTAAGTAATAATACAACTCATATATCAAGGCTGGAGACAAATCCAGTACAATATCTAAGTAATGTAACTAAGGGATCTACTCCTGAGTGTCAGGGCCCATGGTTGCTATCCCCTCCTCGACTCTATAGTAGGTGAGACACCATTCCTCTAAATAGTCATCTGAAAAATATATCCAATCAAGATGGAGCGAAGTATAACACAATATCAGTTCTAATTAATAGATAAGGACTATAAAACAGTAAACATAGGATGATATATACAATAAGAAAATAGTAAGCTAGTGCCATGGCAAATAATGAAGAGAGACAGTCAATACAACAATAGGGTATAGTCAGTGCATATATGTAATAAAAGAAAATGAACTACAATATCAGATACAAGGCAATGTAATCTATGCAATAAAATGAAGAACTGTAACTATTCTAAGTGTTTGAAATACTAGTTTCGATATGTGATCGACTTGAAAACTTGTACGATAGTTATATGGCCTGGCTAATCATAAGTGAGGTGTATGATTAACACTAACAATGTTTTACACTTTTATAATGGGTATTTGATCACATTTCTTACTAGCATTTCCTCCGCCACCAACTAGTACAGTGGATCCAACCATGACACGTTACGGTACACGATCATTGTTTAATAATACTATCATGTACGATAACTAATGTCCATATCATGTACAATGTCAATATGATAACTATTATAATATCTCATGACTGAAGATCCAACTATATACCAGTCCGTGTACTATCGTGTCAAAATCAAATATAGTATCGCTAACTATAAGAATCTTAGTAGACATCAAATAATAAAAACTATCTGAGAATGTACTCGCTTGTGGTCCTGAGTAGTGAGCGAGGATCGAAGTCCAAACTGGCGTCACAAAGATCTATTATGAATTTACAGTGTTACTTGGTGTTCTAAAATGATAATCATATTTAAATAAGTTAAATATATGTTTTTAGGTCTTTTCTAGGCCAAACGGGTCAAACTAGTCAACTCAAAGTCAAACTAGTCAAACCAGTCAACTCTAGGTCAAACTACCAATATTACCTATCAACTAGCTAATACAAGTCAAACCTATCTAAACTAGTCAACTAATACCAAATACTAATGTACAGGATACTAGGATACCTTGGTATCCATATACCCAAACTCATATATATATATATACCTAGTATCATATTGTATTTATACAATACAATCAACTTAGCTAACTACACTAGTTTACCCTCTAACAATCTCAAGTATCAAGTATCTTGATACTCACATCATCTAACTCAAGTTCCCTTACTAGGTGACATATCAAAGTAACTAGAACTAAAGGTAACTAATACTAATACCTAACTTCTAGTACAATATACTAACATCTAACTAATATACTAATCAACAATCTAATTAGATAATTAACTAACATCAAACTAGCATATAGAAACTTATACTAACTTCTAAATCATATACAACTAACATCTAACCAATATTAGACACTCACTAATATGTATATTATCTAACACTCATCACTACCTACTGTTGCTTGTTGTGGCCAAGTGCAAGGCATGTTGCAACTGACCATGGCTGCTACTAAGCTTTCTGCTACTTTCTGTGATGCTCCTCCACATCTAAATATGCTAAGTGACTACCCAATGCTTGTTGTTCTTATGCATGTTGCAACTGCTGTGAAGAAAACTAAGGAGCTAATCTCCTGCCACTGCTTGTTATATTGTTGTTGCTAAAACTAATCAATTGAATGCAACTGATACCCTAGTGTATCAGCTCCTCCTCTCTCTCTATTAACTGCTAATAGCAATTACCTAATGCTAACACTTGCTATTACAACAACCATGCTGATTTCAGTGACCCCCATCCTGTCCACATATCCACCCTCACATTATTGCTAATGCCTGTTGCACTAGTGTGCATCAGTGCACACAGTGTGCATCAGTGCACTGATGTACTGCTGCTAGGCTCGACTATCTACATGTAACTCTCCCCTCTCTTCCATCCTTGTACAAACCAAACCAAACCCACTCCTCACTGCCTTTAACTTGTATCCAACTGATAGAGGTAGCCCTCTACTGCTGTATCCACAGCCACACAAACACACACATACAGTTACACTTAAACACATATAAACACATTCACATATATAACCATAGATACATATATGTATATATATATATATATATATATATATATATATAACACTAGAGTTCGATATATACTAATCTATATTGAGTATACAATCTAAAACAAGTGCAAATCTGGAATTAAAATAAGAAATGGCCACAACATCAAATTATCGAACACTTGGCGTGTGTATCATGATACGTCAAGATATGCCCATGATACGCACCCCAAACGTATCCAAACTCGACCCAAAGCACACCCACAAGTTCTAATTAACAACTAGAACCTGAACGAAGTGCTAACACATCAATTCAAGGGTCGTGTCAAGTTATCACATGTGTATGGCACCCGTGTCAAAGAAAAAAAACCCAAATCACCCTGTATCGTAATTTATTGTGATACGGCCTACTCGTATCCATTTTTGGACACGTATCTAGTCCCACAACCCTGATCTAAGTCTAATTAGGCTAAATTGGTCTCATGACACACACTTGATGTGTCAATCTCGTAATTCTCCCAAAATATGCATAAATTACTATGTAACATTCATAATACACAACCAATTATCCTAGAACTTGTTTCTATAGGTAGCCCTATGCCATGGGAGTGTTCCTAAGAGTCAAATGCATGATTTAGAAGTTAGAATAAAGGATAATTCAGATCTATACCTATTGGGAGATGAATTTTCAATGAAAAGCACAATGGACACGATCTCTCCACCAAACTCTTCCTCTTTGTGCACCTTGCTTCACCAAGCTCCAATTTTTCTCCTATTGATGGGATTGAGGGAAAAATGAAGGTGAATTGGGTGAATTGGTGAAGGGAATAAGGTGAATTAGAGATCTTAAAATGAAAGCAAATGAAGAGGAGAGAGAGAGAGAGAGGGAGCCTCCCTATAGGGGCCGACCATGTTTTCCCTCCTCCAAGTCGTTTGGTAAAGTCTAAATTGCCCCCAAAGATTAGTTATAAAGAGTAATTAAGGAGGGGTACAATGGAAAGACTTCTAACTAATCCAAATTAATTCTAATCCTCCTAATTAGCTAAAGGAATTGGGTTTCAATGGGCCAAGTCCATGTTGGGCTTAAATGTTGTCATAACAAATTTAAATAGGTTCACTATTGTCAAGTCTAAGTAATAGGCTAACCCACTATCTAATATTAACTAGTACTATATCTAATAAATAGCATAAGACACAATAAAAAAAATATATCACACTAATTTAAATATTAAATACTATAAATAATTATAAAATGGCTAAAATATCCTCATTTGGAAAAGTGAGGGTGACATCTGGTGCTCGGCCTTTACTCGCTGACAAGCCATGAATTGCGACACAAATAGCGCCACATCCTTCTTCATGCTGTGCCATCAAAATATCGTGCGGAGGTCTCGATACATCTTTGTGCTTCCTGTCTGTGAAGTGTAACTCGCATAGTAGGCTTCAGTGAGTATCACTTTTCTGCGGTTTGTATCATTAGGAACACATAATCTTCCCTTCACCCGCATCGTTCCATCCCTGTCCACCGCAAAGTCGGTCGCCTTTCCTACTGAGATAAGCTTATGCATCTTCTCTAAGAATATGTCATCCTTCTGAGCGGACTTATCTTTCTCCAATAGGCCCGGTTCGAGGCACAACTGAGCCACCTATGCCCCCTTTTTATAATTGATTTGGAGTGTAATGCCCAAACTTTCCAGATTACTTCGTAGCCTGTCATCGATAGCTAAGTTTCCAACAAACACTCGACTCAGTGCATCAGTTACAATATTGCCCTAGCCCGGTGTATATCTAATCATCAATTCAAAGTCGCTAAGGAGTTCAAGCCAACACCGTTATCGTAAATTCAGATCCTTCTGAGTATAGAGGTACTTGAGACTTTTGTGATCCGTAAAATTTTTACACGGTACACCATAAAGTTAATGTCGCCATAACTTCAACCTGAATACTACCGCTGTCAGTTCGAGATCTTGCGTTGGATAGCTCCTTTCGTAAGGCTTTAACTGTCTCGATGCAAAGGCTATCACCTTGTCCCTCTGCATAAGGACACATCCCAAACCCTTGTCTGAAGTGTCACTAAAAATCTTAAAATCATCGGCCCCGTCCGGAAGAGTAAGAATCAGTGCTGAAGATGAGTCGTTACTTTAATTCTACAAATAAAGCTTCATAGTCGTTCGACCACGTGAACATTACTCCTTTCCGTGTGAGATGAGTCAGAGGTGAAGCGATCCTTAAAAAGTCTTTTACGAATATCCTGTAGTAGCTTGTGAGACAAGGAAGCTCTGAATGTCGCTGGACGACTTAGTTCTCTTCCACTCCACGATGGCTTCAACTTTCTTTGGGTTGACTGAGATGACCTCTGTAGAAAAGATGTGCCTGAGGAAAGATATGTTGTCCAACCAGAAATTGCACTTACTTAGCTTCACGAACAACTTATTGTCTCGAAGTGTTTGAAGCACCATCCGCAAGTGTCTTGTGTGTTCATCCTCATTCTTTAAGTACACTAAGATGTCGTCTATGAATACCACCACAAAATTATCAAATAATGGTCAAAACATACGGTTAATCAAATCCATGAATGCGACAAAAACATTCATATGTCCGAATGGCATGATAGAAAACTCATAGTGGACATAGAGGGTGCAAAATGTTGACTTTGGTATGTCCTCTGGCTTAATCTTTAATTGATGGTAGCCAGAGCGAAGGTCTATATTCAAAAATATCGATGCCCCTTGTAGCTGATCAAAGAGATCTTTGATCCTGGACAGGGGATACTTGTTTCGGATAGTGATCTTATTTAGCTTCTGCTAGTCTATGCAGAGTCGTAATATCCCATCTTTCTTCTTCAGAAACAGTACAGGCGCATCCCAAGGAGACACGCTTGGATGAATATATCCACGGTCAAGTAGTTCTTGTAGTTGGCACTTTAACTACATTAATTCTGTAGGGGTCATTCGATATGGAGCTTTAGAAATTGATTCGGTATTTGGGAAGGTATCGATGGTGAACTCGATTTCTCGGTCGGATGGTATGCCAGGTAGTTTGTTTGAAAACACAATAGAGAATTCTGCCAGAATGGAAGAAGAATCAACATTTGCATAATCCCGTTGCGTGTCTCGAACCGACGATAAGTATCCCTCGCATCCAGAGTGTAGAATCCGTCGAGCTGACATCGTAGAAATCACCATACAGGTCTTCTACGCTTCTATCACTGAACCACTTGTGTAGCAGAATTTGGCTTCTCCAGGTAGACGTCAGATGACCCATTTATCTGCACATTCGATAGTTGCTGAGCAAGTGTCGAGCCAATCTATCCCCAAGATGATGTCATAATCCCGAACATCTAGGACTAACACATTGAGCGACAGTTTTCATCCTCCAATACAGACATGACCGTCCCGATATACTGAATGAACTTGTATCTTCGTACCCGAGGGAGTGCTAACACTAATGTCTATATATAATGGTTTCATTTCTATCTTATTTTCCACGATAAAATTTATGAATATAAAACTATACGTAGCACCAAAGTCAAATAACACGTGAGGATGTATGTTATTGAAAAGCAATATACCTGACACAATGATGTTCGAAGCGAGGGACTCTTCATGTGTCAAAGTGTACACCCGACCTTGCGCTTGACGATGATCTTAATGCAGCACATCTGATGGTTTAAATCTGAGTTGGCATGAGGCATCTGAGCAGGATTCTGTTGTTGAAGGCTGTTCTTGAAGGAGCGCGGACAGTCACCCATCTGATGGTTTGAATCACCGTAAACGAGGCATAACCTATTCTTTCGGCGGCAGTTGTCGATCGTGTGGCTTGCCTTCTTAAAGAAATTATAGTATGGCCTTGGGTTCCCTTTTTGATGACCACCGTTATTTGGATGCTTTGGTGTGGTGTTTTCTCCTGCGTTGCTAGGGTGCTTGTGATTAGAAGTATGCACATCGCCGATATCAACCGAAGGATACTGCGGTTCAAGAGAAAGGGCATGATTGAGAACTTTCTGTATCTTCAGATATTGGGGAATGACCACGTGCGCATGGATGACAGATCGTAAGCCGCCTTCGAATCATCTTGCATGACTCACCGCATCAGTTATGTAGGAGCTTACAAATTTGGTGAGTCAATTGAATTCAGCGGTGTACTGCTTCACTGTCATATTGCCTTGGCAGAGCTACACGAACTCATTCTCCTTTGTCGACGAACGGGAGGTGGTATGAACTCATCTTCAAATACGCTACGTAAGATAGCCCATGCGATCATCTCCTCTTCATAATCTGTGGAGAGGGATCTTCGATGCATGTCCCACCAATCGTGCACGTTCAAACATAGCTGGAGTTAGGAACACGTAACGCGCTTTACCTCAGTTACCTCCAGCAGTTTAAAGTAATCTTCAATCTCTGCCAGCCAATCTAGATCCATGATCGGATCTTCAATCCCTTTAAAAGGCGTGTTGTAGACCTTCTTAAAGTCGGCAAAGTTGAAGGTAGTCACATCCTTCTTCTTTGGAGTTTGAGGCATTTCGACTTCAGGCATGGGTTGCTCCACTGGTGCTGCTACTGTCATTGCGGAATGGTTGCAGGCTAAGTTCTGAACGATCTACTGCAGGGTATTTACCTGCTTCTGTTGGACTGCAAATCGGGCTTCTAGATTTCCTTTGAACTTGCTCTATCGCTCTTTTGCCCGCTTTTTGGGTCGTTCATGATGAGCCTCATCCTTCTATTTTTTTGCTTTAAGCATCCGCATCATTCGCTCAATCGGGTCGACAGGGGACATGGCTCGCTGGCTTCCGAAACTTTTTGAGGTACCAGAACTAATTTCTTGGGCTTGTACCTCTCCTTGTGCTAGTGCTAATATTTGCGCTTGAGTTATTTCTTTAAAAGAAAGTAACTTGCATTAGGCACATAACGTATTATGGACTCATTGTATGGAACATATCTCATTTTGGCCAAACGAGTTCAAGAGTTCGCATAGGGAATATATCGTTAAGGAAACTTTTTTGACACGAGGGTCAAAGGAACTTGAAGCTTTGCTCTGATACCAATATGTCACGTCTTGATTTTTATAGAATCGGTAGTCGTCCCTCGGGCGTGATGCCGTGCGTATCTATGTTGCGCAACGCACAAGGCCAAGGTATTTTTATATAACGAGCACATATTCAGAGTACGCAAATAATTGAACACAATATTGAAACATGAAAAAGTTCTATTTATTGATAATGAACATCTTTTACAAAATCTTGAATGAGTCATATGGTTGCCGCACAGGCTTACAAAAGTGGACACAAAATAAGATAGTCGTCCGGTATATTATATCCTTTTACTAAAACTTTAAAATCTATAGACACATTCGGGCGAAGCTATCATCTTTCCACGGAGCTGCATAAGATATGTGCACGAGCTCCAGGAACTTCAACACGTCTCTTCGAAGGCACGATCGGGGCGTGCCGGTAGGTGGATTGGATTGAGAAGTTACTCTAGCTCTTTGTAGGATCGCCTTGGCGCAGGAAACCTGTTGCAACGAGGGTTAGTACATCAAAATACACTGGTGAAGGCGAGCTAACCCAACTATACCAATCAATACTTGTTTATGTAAAGCATGCAAGTTATTATGTGGCATTTCTATCTTACCTTAGTTTAAGTTACAAGCAAGCAATGGGTATAGAAAATTATTGAAATAAATATGCTAACGTTCGGTAACTTTTACCTGACCGTCTGAATCACCTGCATAAAACTTATCATGGTCTTCCCTGTCACGAAGACATAGTTAGCTTGCACAGTTTAAATATACATGGGGGTCACTGGCATTATGCCATAGTGGACGAGTTATAGTACATAAATAAAATGACATACATCACAAGGAACATGGACGTTATATGTTATTCTGTCCGAAATAGGCGACTATCAGGGAGTTCCGTCCGGATCAGATCGGTTCCAGTACCCCAGCGATCGTCCATAAAAACTAAGACCTTGTGCACAAGTTGTCCGTGACCAAACGAAGTCTATACTAGGCTATCAATCAAGGAAGTTCATGGCAACGCAAGCATGAGATAAGTAATATGGCATGATCTGACTGGCACAGTCTTCCTGATCATTTATCTCATAGTAAAGTATTCTACACCTAGCACAATAATGGAAGAATACTGTTCTAACTAGACTTGATACATGATAAAAGAATATCCTAAGCGATTTAGCATAAAACAAGGTAACCGTTCATCAGTTTATTGACAAGCATAAGTAATCCAAGTATATTCTATTTTAGCTTGACATCTTTTTAGTTATTATGGTATCGTTTGATCGAAACAATCAATAAGGCAAGATTTTAGATGTGAAGACTTGGAAGAAGTGTCAACTAAATTGAATTATAGCCACTCACAAGTTGGTAGAGAGAGGAAAGGAAAGAGGTGCTTCAAGACCCCGCTCGCGCGATGCCTACTACATGATTACCTGCATTGCCACAAACAGATGATCAATACCTCTTCTCCTCTTTCCAAGCTTGAAACGAAAATGCAGTTCAACGAACGAAAATAATAAAATCCATCGTAATCGTTTAGGAAAACGTAAATCCGAAAACTAACTAAAAGCACGAAAGCAACAAGGTGACAACTAAAACTAGGCAAGAAAACTTGCAGTGGAGAGGTTCATTTTGACTCTGCCGCTAAGTTCATCCTTGGGACACGGTCCACTGAATATGAGAATCGATTCCGAAGAAGCCAATCCATAATGAAAAAAATATCTTGATTCAATCTATCCCGATCGAACGATATCAAAAGTATTTTTTAGCCACACTCTCCGAAAAGGGGGAACGAGGCACCACAATACGTGCACACAACCACAGGAGAAAAAAAAAGGAGAGCACCCTCATTCCCTCATTGGACCGTCAACAGAGTAAATGAGCCACCACAGCGCTCTTTGTCCTTCGTCACTACCCATATCAAAATATTGTACTTAAATTTTTTGTCTAGGATCTCTTTGTACTTCTTTGTTTATTATTTTAACGTCTAAAACTTGTGATGGCAAACACCAACCAGCCTCGGCTCGTCACTACCAAAAGAAAGTCTCCAATCGGTAGTGCCCTGAATGTATCGTAGAATCCACTTGACTGCACTCCAATGTACCCTTCCAGGATTGGAAGTATACCTACTAACTGTGCCAACTGTGTGAATAATATCTGGCCTCGTACACACCATAGCATACATGAGACTCCCCACAGCTGAGGCATATGGAACCTGCTCCATATCTTCCTTCTTGTCCTTGGTAGATGGACCTTGCTCCTCAGTGAACTTAAAGTGAGCCGCAGGTTACTCACTTTCTTTGATCCATCCATCCCGAAATGCTGAAGTACCCGGTGAATGTACTATTTTTGGGATAAGTGTAGCAGTTTCGACTCTCTCTCTCTCGGCTGATCTCCATTCTAAGAATAGTCCTCGCTGCACCCAAATCTTTCATAGAGAAGGCCGCGCCCAGTTGGCGCTTCAACTCCGCGATCCTAGTAGCATTTTGACCCACCAGTAGCATATCATCAACATAGAGCAGTAAAATGATAAAATAATCCTCGGTAAAGTACCTCACAAATACACAGTAGTCCGACGTCACCCGTGCATAGCCATACTTTCTCATAAACGACTCGAACTTCCTGTACCACTGCGTCAGAGCCTGCTTTAGACCATGCAAGCTCTTTATCAACCGGTAGGCCAAGTGTGACTTGCCCTTCTCACAGAATCCCTCTGAATGCTCCATATATAACTCCTCCTCAAGATTACCGTGGAGGAATATCGTCTTCACGTCCATCTGCTTGACCTTCAAGTCAAAACTGGTTGCCAATGCTAGCACTACCCGAATAGACAACTGCTTGACGACTGGCAAAAAGATCTTATCATAATATATGCCCTTCTGTAGACCGTAGCCTTTAACTACCAGTCTCGCTTTGTATCGAGGACGAGTAAAATTATCTGTCTGCTTTACTCTGAACACCCATATATTTTTAAAAGCCTTCTTGCCCTTTGACAACCGTACTAGATCATAAGTGGAGTTGGCCTGTAAGGAACTCATCTCCTCCTTCATAGCCTATATCCACTCATTTTTGTGTTTGTCTTCCATAGCCTCTGTAAAACTTTTGGGCTCTCCCCCATCAGTCAGTAGCAAATACTCACCCGGTGAGTATGTTATAGATGGTCGATGCTCTCTATCGCTCCTCCTCAACGAAACTACTGTTGCTGACTATATATCAACAGCCTTCTCCCCTTCAGGAACTGCCTCCTTGGCATGCTCTTCCTTCTGAGGGTCATCCCGACCACCATCAGCAGGCTGATGATCAAGGTTGAGAGAAACTCCATGTGTTGCATCCCATATAACTGGATCCTTTATGATATCCTCTAAAAACTGCTTGAAGCAAAATTACTCTAACTCATGCAATTCCTCTACATCAGAAGGTATCTCAAAATCCTGAGTGTTGGTCATGGTCTGGTTGTGGTACCCTGTTCCCCTTATCCGGGGAGCGCAGCTAAGAAATACTAATCGGTATCGTTCGATCGGGATATATTGAATCAAGATCTTATCCTCGTTATGGATTTGCTTCTTCGGAATCAATTCCCATATTCAGTGGACCGTGCCCCGAGAACGGACTTAGCGGCAGAGTCAAGAGGGACCTCTCCGCTATAAATTTTCTTGCCTAGTTTTTGTTATCGCCTAGCTGCTTTCGCATTTTAAAGTTATTTTTTGGATTTTGCGTTTTCTTGAACGGTTTTGATAGATTTTATTGCTTTCGTTCATTAAAATGTATTTTATTCCGAGCTTGGAAAGAGTAGAAGAGGTATTGACCAGCTGTTCGTGGCAATGCAGGTGATCGTGTAGTAGACGTCGTGCGAACGGAGTCTTGAAGCACCTCTTTCCTTTTCTTTCTCCAACCAACTAGTGAGTGGCTATATTTAATTCATTTGACCCTTCTTCTAAGTCTTCACATCTAAAATCTTATCCTCTTTATTGTTCCAATCAAACGTTACCATAATAACTAAAAGATGTCAAGATAAAAATGGAATAGACTTGGATTATTTTGTGCTTGTCAATCAACTTAGAAATGGTTACCTTATTGCATGCTAGGTCACTTAAAAATGTTCTTTCATAGTGTTTCAATTTAAGTTAGAATGTATACTTCTTCTATAATTGTGCTATGTATAGAACATACCTTGCTATGAAATAAACTGGTTAGAGAGACTATGCAAAATGAATCATGCCATGCTATTGTCTCATGCTCGTGTTACCTTAAATTGCCTCGATTGATAACTTAGTAGACTTTGTTTGATCACGAAAAATTTGTGCACAAGGTCTTAGTTCCTGCGGACGGTCGTTGGGGCACTGGCACCGATCCAATCCGGACGAAACTCCCGATAGTCACCTGCTTCGGATATAATGGCCTGCGATTCCCTGTTTTATGCGTTGCATGTCATTCCATCCCGAGACTATAACCCGTCTACTATGGCAACATGACAGTGATCCCCTCGTATATTGAAACTATACAAGCTAACTATGTCTTCGTGTCAAGGAAGGTCATGGTAAGTATTTGTGCAGGTGGTTCAGATGGGCAGGTAAAAGTTAACGAACTGTGGCATATTTATTTCAGTAAATTTCCATGTCTAATGCTTGCTTGTAAAATAAACTAAGACAAGATAGAAAGACTACAAATAACTTGCAAGCTTCATATGAACAAAATGTTGATTGGTATAGTTGGGTTAGCTCACCTTCACCAGTGTATTTTGATGTACTGACCCTCGTTGAAATAGGTTTCTCGCACCAAGAAGATCCTGCAAGGAGCTAAAGCGACTTCCCATTCAGTCCACCTACCGGCACGCCCTGATCGTGCCTTAGAAGAAGCGTTTTAAAGATCCAGGAGCTCGTGCACATAACTTATGCATCTTTGTGGAAATGCGATAGCTTCGCCTGAAGGTTTTTATAGTTTTAAAGTTTTAATAAAATGATGTAATGTACATAACGGTTATCTCATTTTGCGTCCACTTTTGTAAGCCTGTGCGACAACTATCTGACTCATTCAAGAGTTTGTAAAAGACGTTCATTATCAATAAAGAGAACTTTTTCATGTTTTAATATTTTGTTCAATTATCTACGTACTCTGAATCTGTGCTCGTTATATAAAATACCTTGGCCTTGTGCGATGCGCAACCTAGGCATGCACGATGTCATGCGCGGGGGACGACTATCGATTCTACGAAATTGGGATATGACACTGATCCTCGAAGAATACCGTATCCCTGCTTCAGTAAAGCTTTCTTTCCACTGGGTCATAGAGTCTATAGCCAAACTTATACCGACCGTAGCCGACAAAGACGCACCGCCTCATCTTTGACTCAAGTTTGGATCTCTCGTCCTTCGTTACATGTAAGAAGGCCTTGAAACTCAATACTCACAGGTGATTGTATTATGTCTCTTTATCGTACCATACTTTGTCAGGCACATTATAATACAAAGGAGTACTAGGAGATAAATTAATAACATAAGTTGCTGTATAAAGTGCCTAACCCAATAGCTCTCCGACAAGTTTGCTGACAGCAAACACTGTACCCTCTCCATTAACGTCATTTTCATTCGCTCCACTACACCATTAAGCTGAGTTATCTTTGACGAAGTATTCTGGTGTCGTGTCCCTTGCTCTCTGCAATAAGCATCAAAGGGACCAATGTACTCGCCGCCGTTGTCGGACCGAACACATAGTAGCTTCTTACCCGTCTCCCTTTCAACAAAGGCATGAAACTCTTTGAAAGTTGGCAATACCTGATCCTTGGTCTTTAAGGCATAGACTCAAATCTTCTTGGAATAATCATCAATAAAGGTCACAAACCAAGAAGCACCACCAATGAACTTTACCTTCATAGGATCGCATACATCCGAGTGAATCAACTCGAGCAATATCGGTTTCCTTGAGCTTGGGTGACTTTAGAAAGATACCATATTTTGCTTCCCTGCCAAATAGTGCGTACATCTCTCAAATTTTGTAGACTTTTGCCCTAAAATTACCTTCCTGTTCACCAAGTAGCTCATCCCCTTCTTGCTGATATGGTTGAGCCGTCTGTGCCACAACTCAGTAGACGCATCAGTAGCTGCGTTCACCTGTTGTGCCCCATGTGCGCTCCCTTCAATATAATAGAGTCCAGACTTCTTTCTTCCTCTGGCAATCACTATCAAACCTCTGGAAAGTTTTCACTGACTGTTCCTGAAGAGGTTGAAGAAACCTTCTTCATCCAACCTTTCAACCGATACTAGGTTGAAACGGATATCAGGAACATGACGAACATCTTTGAAAATAAGAACTGTACCAGTCTTTGTCCTCAAATGCACATCTCCAACTCCAACAGCAACAGCTTTTGACACATCTCTATTGCCCATCTTCAGCAAACCACAGTCGCCTGTTGTGTAAGTGGCATTAGTGCCCTGTTGTGAGATACCTGCGCTGAAGCACCTGAGTCCACCATCCAAGAGTTGTCATCACATGCGAGGTTCATAACTACCTCATCACCTACAATGATCACGTCGTCTCCATGTGCCGAGGCCGCTGCTGTAGTGCTCTCACTTTACTTTTCCTTGTCGCCCTTCTTCTCCCTCTTCCAAGAAAAATAATTTTGCTTGATGTGGCCCTTCTTGCCACAATGGTAACACTTCGAGTCCTCGTACTGACCCTTGGACTTGTCCCTGCTCTTGTCTTTGCTACTACCTCGACCCCTGCTCTTGCTCCTTCCACGGCTCTCTGAAACTAGCACCTTTTTGTGGGATGTGGATGAAGTACCCTGAGAACGTCTTCACATCTTTTCATTCAGTACCCCGCTCTTGGCAAAATCTAGACTAACAATGCCTTCTGGAGCAGAAGCGATCATAGACGCTCATATGGTTTCCTACGAGTCTGGCAATGTACACAACAACCATGGTCCCTGTACTTCATCGTCGAACTTAACTTCCATCGAGGATAGTTGGTCAACCATGCCCTGGAACTCACCCAAGTGATCCGTAATAGATGTACCATCTTTGTACCGTAGACCCATCATCGTTCGGATCATGAACATCTTGTTTATCCCGGTCTTCTTCGCATACAAAGATTTAAGCTTATCCCACAATGTCTTTCCATGCTCAATATTGGCAACATGATTGTACAAGTTATCGTCAACGAACTGCTTGATATGTCCACACACATGTATATGCTCGAACTTTTAATCCTCTACGAATTTGTCACTGGACTTCTTGGACGCAAATAATGGAAGATACAGCTTCTTGATGAACAACAAATCCTTCATCTTGCTCCGCCAATAATGATAGTTGGTACCGTTCAGATTTACCATGCGTACCGGCTTCGCGTCCATCTCTACTCCCTGATTCTCCTGTCAACTACTGACCTCTCTGAACTCCAGAACCTGGCTCTTAAACCACTTTGTTGGGAAAGAAAGCTCAAAAATTATTCCCCCAAATAAAGAAGCCCTGCGAGAGAACTGAGCTAAAGTACAAAAACCAAAAAATGCCAAACACAAATTGCAGACATTTTTTTTACGTGGAATGCTCAAATAAAAAAACCACATGACGATTGAAGAACAACCAAGAAAAGCCTCCACTAATGGAATAAGAAATACACGTAATCCTTACAAACTTTTCACCGTTCCAAACGGATCACCATAACTCTTTGGAATAGAAATTAGATTACAGACAAACGAAGAACGTAAATGACGAGAAAAGAATTAACCGAAACCGATCTTCTCTTCGAAATAGCCTTCAATCTCTTCATTTCTCCTTCCAATGTTGTAAAAGCACTCTTGCATCCTTTTACAACATTTTTGAGATATGAGATATATTTTAGGGCTAGGAGACACCTAATATATATAGCCTCAAACCCACAACTAGTATTCCTATTATATATAGGAATACCCAATACAAATTCAAATCCATTGACATATTCCTATTATATGTAGGAATATCCAATCCAAATCTAAATTCATTGACATATTCTTATTATATGTAGGAATACCTAATCCAAATATATTGAGGTATTCTTATTATAAGTTGGAATACTCAATCCAACTCCGGGATAATTTTCACATTGGTTTTGAATCCCACCCACTCCAACAGTTTTAAAGAATGATATACTTTGTTTGTAACAACAAGGACCTTAATAGAAGTGCACGAAGGAAAATAGATTCAATTAACCGACCCCGGAATTCAGATACCCGAACCCAAACTTATAATTATTGGCATTGAACATGTCAAGATGTCAGTTAACTAAAATGACTTAATTCATTAAATTGGTGGAAAGTACATATTTATATGCAATGATGAGATTCTCTTTCTTTCTTTTTTTTCAATATGCGACTAAAAGTAAAAGTAAACAAAAATGAAGATAAAGTGGACATGATAAGGCCTTGGAAAGGATATCTAGTTATTATAGTATAGAATGACATGAACAAAAAGTGAAGATAAATAGTTCTCGGGTTATCAAAGTAGAGAACTATAATAGAAGAAAGAGCAACACTCTTCAACCATGTTAATTCAAAAACTACACGAGCCATAAAGTGATACTCAACTTCAACAGAAGAACGGGTAACAAAATTATGTTTCATACTCCTCAAAATCACAAGATTTCCATCAAAATAAGTACAAAAGTCACTTGTAGAATGCCGAATATTCATTAAACCTGCATAATTAACATCTACATAAAAGGTCAGTAAGAGATAAGAGCAAGACTGAGAGACGAGATCCTAGCCAGAAGATTTCTTCAGGTAGCGAAGAATACTCCCAACAATCTGAAGATGATATGTCCAAGGGGAATGCACGTGTTGTCTTACAATCAATACTTACAACAAATAAAATACATGGACAAGTGAGAGTCATATATATTAGCTTCTCGTAAGATGCAGATAGTAATCATGATTTAATAGCGAAGAGTCAAATGCAGAACAAAGAGAAGAGAGTTTTAATTTGCATACCAGCTTGCTTACACCCTAAATAGCCAACATTATGTAGAAGATACATACAATACTTTCGCTGAGATAAAACAAGGGAATCACCATCCTCGATCTCCAAAAAGTAACAAAGAAGACCCAAATCTTTGGTATAGGAATGAGAAGATAATAGCGCTTTAATCATAGATATTCAAGTATATCATCACTGTAATAATAATATCACCAATATAAACTAAGAGAATTAATATCCCATGCTGTTGACGATGGTTAAATAAAGAAAAGTCACAAGTGCTCCGAGTAAACCCATTCTCCTGAACCACTTGATTGAATATGTGAAGTCAAGCACAAGAAGACTATTTGAGGCCATAAATAGACTTGCGTAAATGACACACAACAGACTCCCCTGCAGTCTTATAGCCATAGGGCTGCTACAAATAATAGTTCTCAATCAAATATCCGTTAAGAAAGATATCTTTAATATCTAACTGATGTCAGCAACAACTACGGCATACCACAAGAGAAATAAAAATACAAACAATATTAAGTTTTGCAATGGAGAAAAGATTCCCTCATAATCAATCCATACTACCGAGTGAAGTTTCTTACAACAAGGCTAGCTTTCAGGAGCTCAACAGAACCATATGGATTATACTTAACTATAAATATCCACCGGGACTAATATGAGAATCATCTATATATATATATATATATATATATATATATATATATATATATAGGTAAATGGGATATGAGCCATAGTGCTCATTTTCTTAAATGAGCCATGCACATGTGAACCAATAGATATGGATACTAGTGCACATGGATGCACATGGAATGTATGAATCCATTTCTATTGGTCCACATGTACATGACTCATTTAAAACAATGAGCACTATGGTTCATATCCCGTTTATCATATATATATCCCGTTTGCCATATATATATATATATATATATATATATATATATATATATATATATATATATATATATATATATATATGTGAGGTCTCCATATGAAACACTAAGCATATAGAGCGGAAACCTAACATTCATGTTTTTGACTCTACTTCTTCCTTCTCTCTTCCAATATCTTGAGGATGTCTTTTGATTTTTATTTTATTTTCTTTTGATTTTTCTTTTATTTTATTTTTAACTTTCTTTGAATTTGTAATAATCGGTGTATGATTTTTTTTGCTGATAATATCTTTTAGGTGAGAGTTTTAGTGTCGGAATGTGTTATTATGAGTTGTATAAAACATTTATCTTATTTATGTATATATTGTCTTTGGTCAGAGTTACGAGATTGATGTTGATCCCATTCTTTCTCAAAACAAAAATCTTGTAAAGAAGATCATTTTTTAGATAAAAGTAACGTTGAATATTCTTGGGAGTTAAAAGCATTGTTCTAATATCGGACCAAAAATCGAAACGGATAAGACATTAGGTCGGATCAAACCGGTTCAACCAGTAGGTTAACCTAAGTTGTCCCAGTTTAATTTCTTCTTAACACTGACTTTTACAAAAATATTTATTTATAATCGATTTAAAAAAAAATAGTGAGTCAATATGGATCAATCCAAAAAAATTACTGGTTTATGGATCAACCGGTTGAGCAACCAGTCCAGTTTTTAAAACACTTGTTAAAAGTGTAAGAAAGTTGTGATAGAAATGCAAGTGCATTATTAGTAATGTTAGAATGAGAATAAATGAAATGAAAGGTATCATTTGACCAAGTGCTCCTAGAATATGGTACCATTGGAACAAGGATTTGAAAGAACAATGAACTTCCTGGTTGATGAAATAAATGCGTCTCCCATGCCGGTACTTTTATAGGGAGACATTAGTCGAGTCCCATTCTTGTTGGGGGAACAAGTAAGCTCCAATTGGGGCAACCTAATCTAATCTAGGTTACATTATAAGTTGTAGGATCTCTATGTTCACATGGATACAATCGTGTCTTAATTTTCTTTTTTTTAATTGACTCCAGACATTACACGCTAATGTGTCAATGGTTGCTTATAGGATGTTAAGATTAATTATAATTAGAATTAAGTATTAATTAGATTTAGGATTAGATTTTTTTTCTACATAGATACATATTTTTTTTTCTACTTCTTTACGGACATGAATTTGTTCTCCCATTATATATAAATTCATAGTTGTAAGATTTTTTATATCATTCATTAATAATTTTTTTTTTTCTTGATTGATTTCATGGTATCAGAGTCTAGAGTTTTTCAATCCTAGAACCGTTTCATCATCTTCGTTAGTTGCTTCTCTAAAAAAAAAAAAAATCGTCTTTATCGACTGCTTCTCCAAAAAATCTAGCCGTTGTGATCGTAATCATCTTCATAATTTGCATCTCTACAGGATCTAATCTTCATCGACAACAAGATTTAATCTTCATCGACCGCATCAACCAAGCTCATAGTCACAAGCAAAATAATAATTTTGGTTGGTTGCATTAAAGCATCAACCAAGTGCATCAACCTTTCAATTAAAGAATCAGCCAAGTTGCATTAAAGCAATAGCCAAGTGCATCAAACTTTCAATTCTTCAAGTCAGGACTGACTTGTTTTCCACCAAGAGAAGGCTCTGGTTTACATAAGTACTAGTGAAAGTTTTTTTTCGAATTTTTTCGTATAAAGTAATAAATTTATTTAAAATTATAGGAAAAAGAAAATGTTTGATGAAATTCTGTGGAGGAGGATGACCCGCCAACTCAGTTGGCGGGGTGCTGTGGTCGAGAGTAGCTCGCCAACTGAGTTGGCGGGACGCACTCCTCGAGAGGCCGCTCGCCAACTCAGTTGGCGAGTTATGCTGAGTTGGATTCTACGGGCAGTGACCGTTGCACTCTGCTCGTCAACTGAGTTGGCGAGTAAGGATCCGTTCTTGGAAGTAGCCGTTGGACAACGGATATTACATTCAACACTCTCCCTCTATATATTTCCTATCTCAACCAAATCATCTCACACTCACTCTATTTCCTCTATTCCCTCTAGCAAAGTCTCCAACACTCTCTCTGTCTCTCTGCCACTAGCAAAGCTTCAGTCAAAGTTTTGCCTGCAGCTAAAGTTCATTTGAGTTTTCTGTAGCAAAAGTTCTCAACCGTCATGGATCGTAGCGTAAGAATTGTATGCTTGCACGGCGGTAAAGTAAATGGGTTAAATTACGAAGGAGGAGAAAGTATAATTTTTTCAACTTATCCGAATATTAGTTTTGAAAATATACGTAATCATATTATTGAACGTTGTTCTATTCATTATGATTTTATTATGAAATTTATTTTTTGTTCTAATTGTTTTTTGATAGATAGTGAAGATGCATGGAATTATATTCTTGAGATTAATTTACAATCAAGGTATATAAAAATATATGTTATTAAAGTAGCAGCAACCTTAGATAGTAGAAATAATGAATATTTTTCTGAATATCAGCATGTTAGTTCGGGTGCTAGTTCTTCTCAACAAATAGTTATATTTATCCAAGAAGGTCATTCATCAGATGAATCTAACCATGATGATGATAGTGACAACGACGATGGAAATAGTGATGATTTAGTTAAAAATGTAGATTATACGGTAGATGATGATGTTGTAAAAGCTATCACTGATGAAGTATTTAAGGGACAATCATTTCCTAGTCGTTCTCACTTTAGAAGCTTTATAAGTAATTTAGCAATTAAATATAATTTTAGTTGTTCAGCTAGTGTTATGAATAATGCTCGTAAAATTATATATAGTTGTGATCAACCGAATTGTAATTGGAGAGTATATGTCAAATCTATTGGAAATGACGATATAGTTAAAGTTAGTACATTAGAAAATCGTCATTCTTGTTTAGGAAGACTTAGTACAGGACGTCATCGACTAGCTACCGCTTCATGGATTAAGACCATGATAATTGACATTATTAGAGATAACCAGTCATACAGTCCATCACAAATTGTTAAAGATATATATAGGGAGCACCATATATAAGTTAGTTATTCCAAAGCCTGGAGAGCCCGAGAGACAGCATTAGCTGAAATTAATGGTAGTTATGATGAGGCATACGCTAGTCTTGAGGAGTATTGTTACAGAATTATGGAGACAAATCCAGGTAGTACATGTTTTATTAAAACTGTCGAAAATAATAGCTTCCAACGAAATTTTATTTGTTTTAAGTCATGTATTGATGGATTTTTAAGGGGATGTTTACCAATTATTAGTACTGATGCTACATTTCTTTCGTCTAAATATCAAGGTATCTTATTTATTTCTTGTGCTCACGATCTTAACTATCAATTATATCCTATAGCTTATGCTGTTGCTGAAGGTGAGAATAGTGATTCTTGGTCTTGGTTTTTAAATTCTCTTAAAATATATTTTGAAAGTTGTTTTAATGATTGGAGTACAATTTCATTTATATCTGACAAGCAAAAGGGATTAATAAATGCTGTTCGTGCTATTTTTCCTGCATCTCCTCATTTTTTTGTATTCAACATTTTAAACAAAACATGAAAAAAGTTACCAAAGAACAAGTATTTCAACACTTGTTAGACTCGCTTGCTAGATCATATAATAAAACGGATGCAGAGAGTGTGTTTGATATAATTAAAGCCGAGAACATAATTTTGTACGATTGGCTTATTGGTGTAAACGATAAAAATTGTCGATTTGAACATTGGATAACAGCGTATGCTACTTGTCCTAGATTAGATATTAACACTTCTAATCTTGCTGAATGTTTCAATAGCTGGATTAAGAAATTACGAGATAAGCCAATAACAATACTTCTCGATGGTATTAGAGCCAAGATTATTACACTTCATGACAATCGTAGAAAGAATGCTGAAAATATAGACACAGATTATTGTCCGAAGATGTTAAAGAACATGGCTTCTATTATCAAAGAGAAGAATCACCTAGAAATATTAGCTATTGATAGTTATAAGTTTGAAATAATAGATCGGGCAACAAGTAGAACCTATATTGTTAATATAACTGACAGATCTTGTACATGTTTTAGATGGTACCATACTTATATACCATGTATACATGCATATTTTGTTTGTAGATATTGCAATATTAGTATTGATAATTTTTATCCTGCAGTATTTTCGACGGAAACCTTGAAAAGTGTATACGCACCAAAAATAGAGCCAATTCCAGTTCCCTACAAGATCCAAGCTCCTTTGGTAAGAGGACAAATTGGGGTGCCAGATGTAAGACGCAAAGCCGGAAGACCAAAGAAGAACCTCATCAAACTCCGGGATTCATCGACAAGAGATCTACGTTGCAATAATTATGGTGCTATGGGACACAACCGAAGAAGATGTACTAGTCAACCGAGAGAGTAAAATAGAATTGTTCAATACCCAAATATTGTAATAAAAACTATTACAAATCATACAAATATTGCAATCATACAATGTTACAAATATTACAATCATACAATGTTACAAATATTGCAATCATATAATGTTCAATACCCAAATATTGTAATAAAAAACTATTACAAATCTACTCATCCTCGTCCTCGTCTTGTTGAGTTTGGGTAGGCAGCGGTGCTGATGGAGTCGAAAAAAATTGTGTGAATATCTGGTAGCTTTCATCTCCAGCAATCTGGTAACTCGGACCCGCTCCAGCATACTGGTAACTCGGGCCCGCTCCAGCATATTGGTCACTCGGGCCCGCTCCAGCATACTGGTAACTCGGGCCCGCTCCACCATACTGGTAGCTCGGGCTCCCTCCAGCATACTGGTCACTCGGGTCCGCTCCAGCATACTGGTAACTCGGGCCCGCTCCAGCATACTGGTAACTCAGGCTTCCTCCAGCATACTGGTCACTCGGGCCTGCTCCAGCATACTGGTCACTCGGGCCCGCTCCAGCATAATGGTCCTCTGCAGTATCCCTCCGACGACGACGAGAGTGTCTTTGTCGTACTAAGCCGGTCGGATATTCCGGTGGAAGACGGAATTGTACTGGAGGCATTTTCGGTTCCCGTCCAATACCCAGATGCTCAACACGAGTCACAAGTTCCTCCATAAGACGACGAGTCACAAGTTCCTCCATATGAGGTCGTTGTAAATATTGTCGGTATACACCACTCTGAAATTTGAAACTTGTAAATTAATATATTTATCATATCTATATATATGTTTTTTTGAAAGTATAATGAAGTCATACCAAATCATGCATTCCATCGGCAAAAGCACGCAGAGTAGAGTCGTCTACGGATCTACTCTTGAACCTTTGCTCCTCATAGTGGTATACTCGGTTGCTCATAAGAGGGCATCCCCACCATTGCCTATAGTCCAGGCTGTCCATGTCTGCAAAATGTAAACATAATTTTAGCAAACTATTTATACTAAATTAATAAGAATAATAAGTAACTTATAACTTACATTCCTCAGCAGAATTTAGTCTGGGAGACATGTCCCTCACACTATAATTCTCGAACCGATTATTCCAGTCAGCAACGAGACCAAGGATTCGTTGTAATGCATTTGATGCCTCATAACCGACTGTCGGTGGATCATCGAAAATTATTGGACTCATTCCGAATTGCCGAAGAACACGGTCTGCCGGATGGTACATGGTGAACCGATCATATATAATATGAGATCTGTGTAAAGTAAATGCATATGATGTCCTCTTAATTTCTGGAGCATCAGGTTCAAGTGAGTAAGGTAACCAGGTAACCTGTTTAAATATATTATATCAATTAGATGTGATATTTATCTACGATCAAAACATAAATAATTTAAAGATATTTATTGCATATTTAAAAATTACCTCATGATACTGCAGTGTATTAAATTGGCTACGATAAAGTGATACACTCCTGTATTGGTAGTGTTGATAATCCACTACATCTGTAGGCCAGCGCATAGCAACTGAAAATACTCCAACATCACTGAGAATGCTGGTAACAGGCCTACCAATATAGAAGTGCTCGTAAGACCAGAACTATAAAACAAAAATATGACATTAGTATAAACAAAATTTACGTATAAAATTAAAATATGACTAGAAATACTCTAACTTTTTAAGGTCTTTCATTCATACCTGAATCAGTGAAATACATCCACAAATACTCTTGCGATTGGATCTCACAAATTCTGTCAGATTGGCGTATAAAAATGCAAGAGTAGCAGCTCTCCACGCATGCTTAGTAGGTTTTGTCAAATCATTCAAGAATGGTAGAAGCTGCACATTTACCATATTTCCCGATGCATCGGGAAATAGAATTGCACCACATAAACAGAGCAGATACGCTCTAGTGCAACAAATGACCTGGATATATTAAGTGTTATATAGAATTGTACCACTAAATTAAGTCATAAATAAATTTACTAATAAAAATACATACCCGCATTTCATCTACATCAACCACCCCGTCAATAGTGTGATGTAGGTCCATAAAGTTGCCACGGAGCCATGTAAACTTCACAAAATTGCTGTATTTTATACCTGATGGAGGGCTAACACCGAGATACCTCCTGATCAGATCAGATCCCTTTAAGTGTGGATCAAAATATATAGCGTTACCTTTAATAGGTAACCCTAGTATATTTGCCACATCAAAAAGGGTGATCGTCATCTCGCCGAATGGGAGTTGAAAAGTGTTGCGTTCGGGCCACCAACGCTCCGCAAGACTTACAACTAAATAAAGATCGTTGATTAAATATCTAACACGATCTATATAGTGGAATCCAAAGGATTCCACCAAAGCCTTTTGGACCAAATTTAGCTCCCACGTACGATAATTTCTTTCGGTCCGCCAATGTACATGGATCCGGGTTCGTAAACCAAGATCATGGTCGTATAACTATAAAAAAATATATACATTATATTTTGTGTGTAAATTACTAAAGTTGAAAACTTGTAATTTTAAAAATTACCTCGCCAGTAAATATCTGACTAGAAATGTGATCTTCACGTTGCTTAATAATAAGCTGGGTAGTCGGTCCGTCAGGAATAAGACCGTCATTGTGGGTAGCCATCTCCAAAAATATTGATTATAAGATGTGAGTAGGAGGAGGAGGAGGAAGATGATTGCTGTGAGTAAGGAGGAGGAAGAGAATTATTGTAAGGAGGAGGAGAAGGAGGAGAAGAATGTGTGAGGAGGATTCGGTAGTGGGGGGTGTTTATAGGGAGGGAAGGGGAGGGGATGGGGGGAAGTTGAGGGGATGGGGGGGGGGGAGTTTCCGAGATAAGGGGAGCGGTCGTGGGTGGGTGGTCTCCGAGGAAGGGGAGGAGTCAGGCGTTGGAGGGAGGAGAGACAGTAGCCCACCAACTGAGTTGGCGAGCGGTCTCTCGTAGACTGCGCCCCGCCAACTCAGTTGGCGAGCAGTCTCACGTGACGTGTGACCCGCCAACTTAGTTGGCGAGTAGTCCTCCTCACTGCAATTACTCCAAACTTTTCCCTTTTTTTATAATTTTATTACTTTATACGAAAAAACCATTTTTTTAGCCAAACGTAAAAGTCAAAAGGAGAGTTAAAGAAAAGAAAATGTGTCTTTTATGTATCTATTACAAAAAGTATGGTCATTATGCTATTGCCTGCTATACTCATAAGCGGTATGGTATAATTTGTTCTCACTGACATAGGTCTGGTCATCTAGTGGATAATTATTTTCTACTTCATCCACATTTAATAACTCAATTATTCAAGCGGGTACAGATAAGAAATTCTTTCTCGACTCACTCTCCGATACCTCAGGTTCAGACAACAGATCAGGCTCAGACATCAGCAGATATTCAGCATCGTCTTACTCAATTAGAGCTCCAGGTCCTGCTCCATCTCCAGCGTCAACCTGTCTTTACTAGTTCCTCTGCATCTGCCTCTACTGGTATGTCCAGCAGATATTCAACAGGGATTGCAGGTACTCATCGGGGATTGTAGCTACCCAGATGTACCTTCCTCAGCAGTTTCAGATGAAAGACCTTGGCAATCTTCAATATTTTCTTGGACTAGAGATTGCACAAGGTAAGAGAGGGATACTTGTTTTTTAACAAATATATTCGTTTGCTGGTCTATCAGATAGTCGCACAGTTGATACTCCTTTAGAGCTTCATGTGAAGTTTCGTCCCACAGATGGTGAACCTCTCACAGATCCTACTCGCTACAGACGACTAGTGGGTCAACTTGTGTATCTCTGTTTGACCAGGCCAAATATTTCTCATGTAGTTAGTATTGTAAGTCAGTTTGTTTTCGCGCATCGATCAGCTCACTATATGCATTACTCCGGATTCTCTGATATCTTCAGGATTTCATTACGCACTCATTATTTATGTCTTATACATCTACTCTGGAACATCGAGCATTTTTTGATGCCGATTGGGCCGGAGATCGGACAACCAGACGATCTACTACATGATTCTGTTTATTTTTTGGTGATTCGTTGATCTTATGGCGAAGCAAAAAATAAGAAGTTGTATATTCTTCTACTGAGGCAGAGTATAGAGCTATGACTGCCACCACCAGGAAGATCGTCCATGTACGCAGACTGCTCTCTGATATGGACATTGTTCCGACATGACCTACACCTCTTCATTGTGAAAATAAGATTGCTATACAGATTGCAAACAATCCTAATTTTTCATGAACGGACAAAGCATATTGAAATTGATTGTCACTTCGTCCGTCAGCATTTTTTGAAAGACACTATTTCTCTACTATATGTGACTTCAGTTGATCAACTGACAGATTTTTTTACAAAGTCACACCCTACAATGCAATTTCAGTTTATATTGGAAAAACTCATGTTGTTTGACCCGCCATGAGTTTGAAGAGGGGTGTTAAGATTAATTATAGTTAGGATTAGATATTAATTAGATTTATGATTGGATTCTTTTCCTATATGGATACATATTTCTTCTCCTATTCCTATACGGATATGGATCATTTCTCCCACTATATATATATATATATATATATATATATATATATATATATATAGTTGTAAGATTTTTTACATCATCCATTCATAATTTTTTTTCCTCGATTTGTTTCAACAGAAAATTAAGATTAAAAGGTTTCACTTCTATTATTGCAAACGGGCACACTTATTTGCGTATAATCATTAACTTGTGTAGTATCTTGTTTTATTATTTCGGATTTTTAGTCAATAAAATCATATATTAAAGAGCGAAAAAATTATTTGTATAAATTGAATGGAGAAAAAAAATTACAAATAGTTCATATTCTTGTACTAATTTATTTTTTTGAAATTCTCGACATAAAATTTGGGACATTTTATTCGTTCCTTCGTCATCCTATAACCACAAGAATCACTCCAGCGTCACCATGTTTTGTGGCCAGAAACAAGTGCATAAGAAATATATAGATCCAAACCAGCCTAATAGCCTCTTCGTCGTACTCTTTACATATTTGGGTGAGAAGTAGAGGTTTATTACCATCCAAGTTTTCAACTCTTTTTCATAACAAAGTTAAAAATGGAAAAAATTATTAGTAAAAAATGTCGAAAGGAGTAAGAAAACATCTTCCGTCCATGCCATTAGACCACATCTCAACTTACACATACTTCTATTTGTGTTTTATAGGAGACAAATCTCATTCATGTTCGACACATTTAGGCACAGTTTGATTCGGTGTAACTGTCAGGAATGTAAACGTAATTTTTTTGTCTCATGGAAGTAAAATACGTATATTTTTAATTTTTATCCTAGTTCTTATGTACTGAAACTATAATTAGATACATGATATTTTGTACACACGTAGTGAATAAATTAACACATATGTATTTGGTTGTTTAATATGAAGATAGTAATATAGCATGAAAATATATTATGATTATAATAAAAAAATAAAAATAATATGTTTCTAAATTTTGCAACAGCTATCCATGTAAGAATAAAATTAAAATTTTTTGTTCAGAGCATAAAAATTTCGTTAAATTCTACCCAAAGCACAAAGTTTTACCAAATTTTAAGAAAAGTACAAAAACGTTTATCCAAATGACATTTTCTCCTTAAAAAAAATATAAAAAATTAAAATTTTTAATAAAATTTAAAAAATACAAAACACCTTCTAGATCGGCCATTTAATAAAAAAAAAAAAAAAATAATAAAAAAAAATCGTTCAGAGCATAAAAGTTAAAAGGTGTACTAGTCACCCCAAAGTCTCCATTCTTTCGATGGTTTATACTAAAGTAGAAAAGTTGACTCTTTATAATCAGTCAACCACCACCAAATAATGTCACCACCACCACTTAAAGAAGAAGAAGCTAAAAGAAGAAGAAGAAGAAGAAGAAGAAGGGGAAGGAAGGAAACTCCTTAATTTTCCAATTTGTATGGTGGAAGATGGACGAGCTCCGTCACTCTTGCTCCATCGCCGATTGTTTAATCACTTTTTCGACGAAGGGAAAAAAATAGTATAATGCTGTAGAAAATTACAAAGAATTCTCTCGAGGAAGAACTTACAATGGAACCTCTACAAGTTGTGAGTTCTGAAAAGTTATGTTGATAGAAATCTGTCCAGCGCACAATCACTTTCTTCGGTTGGTGATTGACGATGAGACTTTAATCTTTTTCTCTACATCACTTGTGAGGTGGAAACCGATGAGTTTCACTCGTTATAGCTCTCTGATCAAGCGCTCTTGCGCCGAAAATGAACGGGACTAAGCGATCTGTCGAAGCTGTGGGACGTAAAAATGCATCGGTAGAGGAGCGTTCCGCCTTAGAGGGAAGCGCATGCGCAAGCAGGTGTGGACAACAGTAGTGACGAAAGGGGTAAATAGCTCAGTTGGTTAGAGTGCTGGTATGTCATGCCAGAAGTCGCAGGTTCAAATTCCGTTTTTTTCGGATGATTTGGAACCAACTCCCCATAGAAGCTTTGATTGTACATACTCGTTCTTATATACTCTTCGAACTTTGAGAGAGAGAGAGAGAGAACAAGCTTACAAGTTTTGGAGAAAGAGATCGTTCAATCTCTTGCTAAACTCCTGGCATGGAGATGATTAGGGACGCTTGGTGTAGTGCCCCGCTCCTAGCAGGGGCATCATATTGGTTGTTGGAAAATCGTCAGTAATTATTTCATCAGGGCAATGCGAATTGAGACCCTTAGAATTGAGTTTAAGATATAGTGAATCGTAACTTGGAGAATGAATTATATATAAGGGTCATGTCTTGGAGAATGAACTCTATATAATGATCTATTTTTCAGCCTTTTGAATGTTTATTTTACGTTGGATGTTTTTCGTTGTTGGTTTTGTTGGATGCATTTTCGATGGATGAATTCTACTGTTTGCTTTCATTGATTTTCAGATTCATATCGAATTCTAAGAGAATGAGAGAGGAAGAAGTAAAGTAGTGTGTTGAATCTCTATTGGTGCAATTTCAGGTGGATGCATAGGTGAGGCTTAATTGTTGCATAGGAATTGCTCTTTCTCAGTAACTCTCCAATCCGTGGGTGGCTTGACCATTCTTTCCTGCACCTTCACTCCATAAAAAATGATTCTTTGTCACATATTTTACTATGTTCCTAAGATCAATGATGCCATAACAAAAGAACTAAGATAAAATATAGTAAACGCATGTCGTTATTCTTGTTGATTGAAATGTTAGAATCTTAGACTAATGGTATAATTGAATGAACTGATTGCTTCATTGGTGAATTTGAGACTTTGTATTGTATAAATTTAGTAGAAATGTTATGAGCCTAAATTGTTGTAAAAAAATTGTGGTATACGAGCGATGACTCGAGAAATGTGATATACGAGCGATACCTCGAGGAATATATAGAATATTCAAAGAAATTGCATGGGTTTCATTATAAGTTGTTTTATTATAATGTATATTATATTTGTAGATCGAAGCATATGCATGGTCATTGTCAACTTGTTCACAAGGTTTGATTTCTAGAACGGTATCCGATGCCACGAAATAATTTTGGTCTAGGATGAATGTGTTTCGTGTTAGATGTGATCACGGGAATTACAATACGTTCAGTGGGACTAGCTACATGCACTGGAAGGACCACAGAATAAATCCTCCCTCCTCCCCTCCTCCCCATGCTCCTCTTCTTTCTCCTATGCCTACTATTGTCCCGTCCGTCACATCTCCTCTTGCTTCGTCCGTGTCCATGCTATTAAAAAATAAAAACAAAGGGCCACGAATGCCCACATGCTAACAAAATAATAATAATGTGGGATGTCTTTATATTGCTAATTAGTTGCAGCTGACAGGAACTGTTGCGATATTAATGGCTTCACATCATGTCCCAACTTCGAGATAAACCAATCATTATATGTGGCATATCTAGTGTTCACTTCAAAATTTGTGCCACATCGAAACAACCCCTTACAGAAACATGCGAGACACTTGTTATAATTTCCTAACATATACGGGTGTAGAAGCATGAAAAATCTGGGATATCTTTATATTGATAATTAGTTGCAGCCGATAGGAACTGTTGCGATATTAATGGCTTCACATCATGTCCCAACTTCGAGATAAACCAATCATCATATGTGGCATATCTAGTGTTCACTTCAAAATTTGTGCCACATCGAAACAACCCCTTACAGAAACATGCAAGACACTTGTTATAATTTCCTAACATATACTACCATACTATATTTAACTAAAATACCTTTGGGGGGTGTAGAAGCATAAAAATCTGAAAGCCATGCTGTAAACGCCCAGAATTTTCAAGAAATTAAAAAAATATTTTTTTGGGATTTTTTCGAAATTTTTATCTAATTAAAAGAAATATTTTCTGGTAATAAATAAATTTTTTTATTTAATTAATATTAAAATATTATGAAAATAATATTTTTGGGTGTAAAATAAATAATTAGACATACTGCAATTTTTTTGAAATTTATTGGACCCAAAAACTATTTTTAAAGACCTAAAAATATTATTTTTAAATAAACCAAAACAAACCAACCTGAACCGGATTAAACCAACCCAGTTTACTATTAAACCAACCCAACCCAAACCCTAACGGGTCAGGTCGAATCCATACCCGACCCGAACTCGCTAAGACCCGAACCCGACCCGCCTACCCTGCACAGTAACCTCTGAACCCCGATTCCGCCGACTTCCTGCCGTGTCCGATCAACTCCCCGACCTGGCGCCTTCCCTAACCGTCGATGCCCCGTCTTCCCGCCGGCGTTCCACCTCCCTAACGGCTGGCCACGGCCTCCTATTTAACCCCGCTGCCATCGCCAACTCCACCACCGCCATCTCCACTACCGCCATCAGCCTCACGGCGATGCCTTTGCCCGTCTCCTTGCAGCCTCTAATCCCGTCGACCAGCAAAGCCGCAGCCGCCGGCCGAGCTCCGCCACCCCGCATGCGTATCACCCTGTACATTGATCTGATTTCCGTTCTGTCGAATCATACGCGTATCCTGCGTGATCCTCTCGAACCCCGTGCAATTTGTTGGGGGTATCGCCTCCTGTGTCGGTCGCAAACCACGACACAAAAACAGAAAAATAAACCCTATTTCTGAAAATTCAGAAACTGGCCCGAACTTCCCGATTCACGACCATTTTATGTGAAACCTGTTAATTATTTCTAAAATCACCTGAACAGTAATTTAGACCGTATAACCGAGATTAAAATTCTGTTTTTAGTTTATTTTATTGAGCTGTAATTTGCATGTTATTTGAGGGTGAAAATGACCAAAAACTTGGTCTTTTAAAATCCTGATTTTCCCGGAACTGGGTGCGCTCTGCTAAATGAGGCAACTTGGTCGTGTGCAAATTTTACTAAACGGTGCGCGTTATCAATACGAACGTGTGGGATTTCATGGAAGTTGATTTGGATGTGCGTGCACACCGGAATCAACGCGTATCCGTCGACAATGTCCCTTATCGGCCCTGTTCTGAAACTTATTGTAACTTCGTGTACACTGGTCGTTTCGAAACAAAATTTACGCCATAGGACTCGTAGTGATACGCTGGTCCTGTGACCCAAGTTTGGTTCGATTCTGAGAACGTTGACAAAATCCCGTTTCGTGGGCCCCACGACTTCACTTGACGGACGATTTTGTGATCGGCTCATCGGAATCTAGTTCTGGACATTCCGTTGGGTTCGTATCATCGTTCTGGACTTGTAGACACTAAGTTTAACGAATTTGGAGAATATTGTCTCTGGCACATTTTTCGGTGCGAAGTAGGCCACATGTGGACCCCACTTTGACCAGAAACTGTCAAGTTTGCCCCTGTGTCCAAATTAGACTTATGAACATGCAATTCTAACTATTTGATATTTTCTGAGCATGATGGTAACATTTATTTCAGCAACCGGAGGAGCACCTGCATATCCCGCTGATACTAGAGCAGCAGTTGGAAACCAAACCCCAGGCAAGTGTACCTTACCATACTTGCAACATTTGTATCATATTATTCCCTTGAATTATTTATATTATGTATCTGTTAAACCTAGGACCGTGTGACATTGCTTAGCGTCCAAATAATATTCGGGTGTCAACGTCGTACGCGGAGTTGTGTAACGTCACCTAGAGATTGATATCGCGACCCTATACATATTCGTGCTTGCATTATCGAGTACATCATACCATAGGACACTTGACACTGTTCATGAGACATAATCTTTCTGAGATATTCATGGTGATTTTGTATAGGCTATAGGATATGTGACATAGAAATTGCATGTGCTTAGCTATCATTACGACTCGTTGCATCAGTTAGAGGATATGTGTCACGATCCGCACCCAAAAAATCGGGCATGAGTCATGGGTACGTCCAGCCTACGCCGCAGCATCGACGGTAGAACGCTGTCTAGGTCAACTATCTAGATAACAATCTCACGTAATCAATATATAAACCTGTCAAGATCTCAACTCCAAACGGAGGAGCAATATCATAATGATAATCAAGTACTCAATCACGAATCTAAGCATGATAAGATAACAAAGAAGACTAACAACTCCAAAGTCTAACCAACAACAACTACTATAATAACCACAATATCAATAATAATAATACATCATCCAAAATAATATACAATACAAGGTCTCAATCCAAAACCGGAGACAAATCCGGTACTAAAAGCTAATAAAAACAACAACAAGGTCTCAGTGATCCCGGCTACCAACCCAAAAATTACTCCTAAACTAGAGGGTCCCTGTCTGCACCATCGACAGGCTCAGGTCCATAAAATATCGGACACCAATCCTCCAGATACTCTGGAAAAATATGTCCAATCAGGACTGGAGCAAGTACATCTCTAACAGCAGTTCCATTTAAATGATAAAAACTATAAAACAGTTGTAGCAAGTAGCAAGAAGAATGAAATAAAGTATGGAACGAGAAATATACATATCACTGGTGCATAAAGGTAAGATGCATGAATATCAGATCAAGATAGTAATAATTGCAAGATACAAGAAATCTAAACTAAGAGTTAGTCTGTGCACATGGACGTGTAGTGAGTCCAGCAAGGGTACATATAATGAGTCAAGTCCAGAAATATGTAAGTGAGACAAGTCAAGAAATGCAAGAGAGTCCAGACTAGAAAGAATAAACTCGGTGTCTTTGAAATACTTGTTTCGACATGTAAATGACTAGGGGTAAGTACGGCTCACCGCGCACTGGGTACGCGGCTGCTATCATTCCAGATTAGACCAGAGGGAGTGATTCTGATGATTCCAGAAAAGAATGTTTACATGTCTACTCGAGTATTTCTCCGCCCCGACTAATACAAGTGAATCCAAGACCCGACACGTAAATCAAGTATGAGTCCAGCCTGAAACATAAGTGATGCCTGTAGTGATGCCTATAGGTGATGCCTGTAGTGATTCCAGAATAGATGCCAGAAACATGAAAAATACGTGTCGCAAGTAAATAAATCCAAAAATACCAGTCCGTGTCCCGTGTTGTTCCAGAAAAATCAGATGATACTATATTAGAAGTTGAATCATAATAATCATCAGATAATGAAAACTATCAGAGAATGTACTCGCCTGACATCCTAAGCAACTGGCGATCCGAACTGGTGTTGCAAGGACCTATTGCGAAAAACAAGGTTAAACAGGGTTTCTAATGAGTTAAAAAATATAAAAAAACTAAAAATAGGCTTCTAGGGTCGTTCTAGGTCAAACGGATCAAACCGGTAAAATCTGGGTCAAAAAGTCAACTCTGGGTCCAAAAAGTCAACCCTGGGTCAAAACTAGGTCAAAAGTTGACTTTGGCGGTCAAACGAGTCAACTACGGTCAATTCTAGGTCAAACTAGGGTGCTCCTAAAATTCTAGGTCAAAACTAGATCATTAAGCTAATAAACCCTCAAACTCGCCTCCTTGAGATACTAGG